>JAWRVZ010000415.1:0-20000 GCA_037043235.1 Rhodeus uyekii | reverse complement strand
TGCTGATACCACTTCTATTCTTAATGCAAGACTGCAGATTTAAAACTCCCCTATTTATTCCGTAAAGCACATTCCACTAATAATGTTAATTTTATCATGTAACAGACTAAATCATTAAGGAAATTTTACTTAATTTATCTGAGTTTATTCCACTAAAAACAACAAACCTTAAAATCTGAAAAAATTATATGTGTAATATTGTTACCATAATGTTTTTTAAGTATTCTTTTTCTTCTTCTTTCACCTGTTACCCCGGTTGGGACACAGGCCGCATGCAACCTCTTCGTATCCACTGTTGTCACTGCCAACCTTGGCGTTGAAATCGCCCATTGCAATGATGATGTTTCGCTGTGGTCGACTCTGCACAATGGTGTTCAGTCTGTTGGAGAAGTTTTCCTTTTCTTCTTCGTTGCTGTCATTTGTTGGGGCATAGCACTGGATAATGTCCATGTTTATCCTTCTTTTGCTAGTTCGGAACGTCGCTGCCAGGAGTCTGGGGCCATGTGCCTTCCATCCAATAAGTGCTCTCTGTGCTGTCTTGGATAGCATCAGTGCTACTCCATACGTGTGGGGTGCGCCGTCTATCTCATGTCCGGAGTATAATATCAGCTCTCCTGAGGCAAGTTTCATCTGTCCGAAACCAGTCCAACTAGATTCGCTAATTCCCAGTACACTGAGGTTGTAATTTCTCATCTCACCCGCCACCTGAGCAGACTTGCCAGTTGCTTACATGGTCCTGACATTCCATGTACCGATGTCGATGGTGGTCGTGGGAGAGATTATAGTCGTCTGCCTGGCAGCTTCCAAACAAGTTTGGCTTTCACTACCAGGCGTCATAGTACCTCTGGTCGGAGGTCCATCCTCTCCCAGGTCCGGAATTCTTGTTATATTTTCTGTTTGTGTTTCAGTAGCAGTAAAGGTTTTTACGGGGAGGAGGTCGCTGACCCTTCACCCAACCCTCCTCCTTCACCCGGGCTTGGGACCGACAAGAGATTCCGAAGAACCCCCTGGCAGAGTTATGTAGCATTAAAGCTTAAAGAATATATGACCAGTTCAGGAAAGAAATGTGATTTTTTATATATTTTAGAATTATGAAATAATAAACAGATCATGATCCAGGAGTAACCCAGGGTCACGGCACCAGCATAAAAGCTAACAATGATCTGAGGATTTGATCCCAGTTCCTGACAGCAGTGAGGGAAGCACTGGCTGCATGTGGACATCAGTGTGACTCTACAGGGATATTCCTCCATCACTGACCCACTGCCAAACCACTCATGCTGTTTCACGCAGAATAATATTCCCCACGGCATCTCCAGACTCTTTCCCCTCTGTGTGTTCAGTGTGAATCTGCTCGCATCTCTGAAGAGAACGACACGCCACATTAGTGGGCACTTTAGGAACATATCCTGGCCTTGGATGGAGGAAGGCCTTAACCATCCCACGCGCAACTGTAAACCTTTAACCTCTTTGAAGTAGTCTTCTAGGTGAGGATGACGGTCCTCAGATCCATCCTCCTGCCAGAAGGCTGAGGCTGGGAGTGCTGGCCCGACCCCCCCGGGTTTCTGGTCTGTGGCTGGCTCAAAACCTCAGTTTGAGGAGAGCGAGGCAGTAGCACATTGAACGCCACCTGCTGCTTAGCTGCCTCCTGGATCTTCTCGACAACCGTCTTTACTGAGTCACCGAAAAGCCTAGAAGGCAATAAAAGGGCGTCCAATAGAAAATGATTTCCTTTATCTTTCAAAGATGTTAAATTAAGCCACAGATGTCTCTCCATGGCCACACAAGTTGCCATGGAGTGGCCAACTGAAGTGGCCGTCTCCCTGGTGGCTCGGAGAGCGAGATCTGTGGCTCTGCGAAGTTCCGCCACTGCCTCAGGTCCTATACCGCCAACCTCATCGAGGTCCCCCAATAACTCTGCTTGTTACACTTGTAGCAGGGCGGTGGTGTGAAGACACGCCGCTGCCTGGCTGGAAGCAGAGTATGCCCTGCCTACATGATGTAACTCTCATGGGCTTTGTGGTCAGCGCCGGGACTTTAGCAATGACACCAATTGCAGAGAGAGGTGATTCGCAAGTGCCTCTTCCACTTTCGGCATCGTGCCAAAACCATAATCACGCATAAACACCATAGATATTATTTTGTGTAGTAAAATCTCTGTGGGTGGCAAGCCTTCTCCAGGATCTCAACACCTCGTCCATACCCCGCACCAGCAGTTTGCTTTTCTTAAGACAAACTAAGCTTACTTCTCCTAGCCACTACCTTGAGTAGCTCCTCATAAGCTGGAGAGGAGGGTGGTGAATCCTCACTCTCAGCGTTGATGCAAACAATCTCTAACTCCTCAGAGATAGATTACATCGCCGGTGCCTCAGCTCACGGACAGACCAAGAATGAGCTCCCCAACGAAGACCGGCGGCTTCATTATATAGTCCCTGCCTCATCCAAACAGCCAATGATGATGAGACATCCTAATGGATTACCTATTTGGAAGACAGAACAAGAGAGAAAGAGAAGCAGAGCAATCAAACCATTCACAAACCCAAGATCGCAACACACTCTAAGCTTCCCTCACCGGTTTCCGGCGCATATTTATTACCTTGGTTCGTAATATCACCGACTTTCAACTGTTACTCACACTTGCTTGATCATTCGATTGTGTACACAGTTCTTCACGAGACTATCGTACAAGTACTGTATTCCCCTAGTGTTTTTGACGCAGCTCAAGTTCCCTTGAAAGGGAAAACAGAGACTTTTAATTCTCATTTTAAAAATTTAACAAAGGTTGCTTTTTTCCATCTTCGAAACATTGCTCGAATCAGACCACTTCTGTCTAGGCCTGATGCTGAGAGGCTTATCCATGCCTTCATCACATCGAGGCTTGATTATTGCAATTCTCTCTTTGCAGGTTTACCAACAAGCTGTATTAAGAGATTGCAATACATACAAAACTCTGCTGCACATGTTTTAACATGCACTTAATCACGCCATCATATCACCCCTGTGCTCCAGCAACTCCATTGGCTACCAGTTCAGTCACGTATTGATTTTAAAATTCTGATTCTGACTGACAAGGCAGTGCATGGGTTGGCTCCTGCTTACATCTGTGACTTGGTTACTCCATTTGTTCCTTCTTGTTCCCTCTGCTCCGCTGGCTCTCTCACTTTGTATCAGCCTCGCTGTAAATTAAAATCTATGGGAGGGAGGGCCTTTTCCTACAACGCACCAAGGTTGTGGAATTCACTACCTGCCCCTGTCAGAAATGCAAATTCCCTTGATTGTTTTAAGCAGTGTCTCAAAACACACCTTTTTAGTCAAGTTTTTAATGTATAACCTGTGTATTTACTTTTTTACTTGCATTTACATGTGTGTATTTTTACTTTATTTGTTGTTTTATTTTCTTTTCTTGTTGTTGTTTTGCAATTTCGTATTGTAATTGCGCTTTGGGTTTAAGAAAGGCGCACTACAAATAAAATGTATTATTATTATTATACCTCGGTTTACGAGTGCCTTAGTGTACGAACATGAAAAGTCAACGACCATTGTATCGGTGTGCAAGAAAAATATTCCCTCGCCCATGCGCATTTTTGTGTGGAAAAGATCCCTTTATCATCCCAACTCAGTGGTTCTCAAATAGTGGGGCGCGACCCCCTGGGGAGGTGCGGAGCGATGCCAGGGGGGGCGCGCGTGACCCTGGAGTACATGCTTTTTTTGCCAGGGAGTAGGTTTTCTTGCACTGAACAAGAGCAGCATATATGAAGTTCAGATAACCATCCCCTCATCCTTTGACGTGTACGATCACACCGGTGTTCATATGTGTCACGTGATCAACCACTAAATTCACACGTGTTTTCACGCGTTATCTGGCACTGATCCAAAAAAGACGCGCTCAGAGCTTGTCATTTATCACAACAATTCAGTGTTTTCAACCACATAATATTTCTTTTAGGTTTCAACAAGTTGAGCGAACAAGTTGGTGACTATTTTGAATAAAAAAGAAAACCTAAATAAATGTATTAATCTATTATACAGCGCTTTTTGTGACAGCGGTATGTCATGTGACAAGCATGACGCGTTGCCATGGAAACCATAAGGCGAACGTTCCAAAATGAGGGGAGGGGAGGCGCGCAAAATGTTTACCTCTTCCTAGGGGGGGGCGTGACAGAAAATAATTGAGAAGCACTGCCTTAACTCGTTCATTCTCTCAGTGTCACTCAGTTTGGGTGCATCATTCACCACAGTGCATTATTTTATAAGTTGTTGTGAATATGATTACATGTGAATATGATGAAACTTTATTAACGGAGCATGTGTTACCAACACGACACATTGCATACTAATGAGGCTCATGTGTGTTCTCAGTCCAGCACCCAGGGCGTAATGACGTTCTTAAAGGGCCATACACTTTTAGAGAACAGCATACTATAACAGTTATAACTCTGTACAGATCATATACATAAGTGATTTACAGCGGTTTTACCTTGTGTTGTTGCATTAATTGTGATCACTATTCTTCACGTTGTAATATTGTTACAAATGTTAAAGGAACTAGTTAATCTGATGTGTTCAATAAGTTTTAAGTTAACAGTCATGTCACTTTAAGAGGGCGGGGATTATGGGGGGCTAGAGAGAGAGAGCTGAGTGTCAGGGATGAGAGAGGGCTCGGAAGCAGAGATAGTTTTGATTCTTCTGTTATGTACGGCATGGGTTGAAGCCAGAACCACAATCCGATAGTTCTCAATAAAATCTCTGAATGAGAAGGAACCTGTCTGGTTATTAAAAGAAGCAACGCTACAATGTAGTGAAATAAGCAGTAACACCCCGTCGCCCTCTCCTCTCGTCTCCATCACGCCAGCAGAGACAGGTAAAGTGCGTGTTACAGTAATTTGTCAAGTGTTTAGAGTTTAATTGTAAATTATTAATTAGTATTTATATGAGATCTTAATGGTTATAATTTTAAATGTAATTAACAGGTTAAAATGATTAGCATTTTGGGTTACGAGCTCGCTCTTGGAACGAATTAAACTCGTAAACCGAGGTTTTACTGTATACGTACAGTACAGCATATAGAAGGAAGGTACGAAATCCTCTCTCTAAGCAGTAACTGTCACGGTTCATGAATTCATTGTCTCCTAGTTCTGCCTGTGTATGTGTGTGTGTGTGTGTGTGGTGTGAGTGGGGGCGTGGTCACTAATCACAGCCTGATCTCACACACCTGATTCTCATACAATCTGCCTATTTAGTTCACTTCTCTCCACTCCTGTGTTGTCGAGTCGTTGTCTCTGTTATGTCTTTGGATCTCCCATGTTCCGTGTTCCGTCGCCCGTCTCCCCTGTTCCACGACTTTCACTCTATTATAATAAATTCTGCACAATATAATAAACTATTATAATAAATTCAATCATTTGCACTTGAATCCGGGTTTTGTGTTTTCCCTTGCTGACACTAACACCCCTCCCCCCATCCCCATCCACCTAAGCAGTAAAACCCCGCTCCCCCCTCCTCCTCCTCCTCCTCTTGTCTCCATCACGTCAGCAGCAACGCTACTCAAAGCTTGTCAAGTATTTTTCGAGTTTAATTGTCAATTATTAATTAGTATTTATATGAGGTCTTAATGGTTATACTTTTAACTGTAATTAATAGGGTAAAAACCAAAAAGATTTATTTAAAATAGGCATTTATGGTCGTGTGGAACGAATCAATTGATTTTTAGTGCATTCTTATGGGGAAAATTGTTTTGGTGTACAAAAATGTAGGGTTACGAGCTCACTCGTGGAACAAATTAAACACGTAAACCGAGGTATTACTGTGGTATTACATATTACTATGTTTGAAAATAAATGCAACGTGATGAGCAGAAGAGTGTCACCCTTGGTCCTGTCTTTCTGTGTCTTTGTCACTTCCCTGTCACTGAGGTCATGGGGTCACTTCCTGTTATCACTCCCTGTCTATCGTGATATCACTTCCTGTCCACTTCCGGGCCCTTTAGATCTTTCCACACCTGTCTTGTATCACTCATCTCGTCAGTGTCCACAAGTGTGTCTCATATCCTTGTCTTTATAAGCCCTCTTGTCTGTCTTGGTCTTTGTCAGTTGTTAGCGTTATGTTGTGTATGTTGGATGCCTTCTCTCCGAGTTCTGCACAAGAGTGTGCCGCTTTGTTTTCCTGTGTTTTTTTTAATTAAAGAAATTTCTGTTTGATTCCCGAGTTCCTGTGTTTCTCTCCGCACTCCAGCGTACAAAGTGTGACAAAGAGACTTTGTTGATAAATATTTTAAGCGCTGTCAGTTAGCACTGCATTCATATACTTTATTGTCAATAAATACCTGAGATTGTTGCAATCGTGTTTATTGTCTTTATTCAGCTGCTGCGATAGCAAACAGATGAATGCATTTGAGTCATTCTATGAAACGGGTGCCATTTGTGCCCGCAGTGTTTGATGAGATGCAGAAGGTACAACAAATGTACCAAAGTGTTTCCAAAGCTCAAAGTTATTAATTAAAGTGTTCTTGTTAACATGGTGTATTATAAAATTCTGTTTGTAAAGAGTAATGTACTCTTTTTAATAATTTTTCATTAGTACATAGCAAATTTTACGTGTCCGTGTTCACAAACGTCATCTAAAATATCACCAAATAAGATGTGTATTTATATTTGTTTTATTATTATTTTCAGGATAATATGTGTTTTTCTGCTTAAATAAGTTATATTTATAAAATAAACCTTATTTTTTGTAAATATGTTATGATTTGTGTGTGTCCTTCAGTTTGACTTACCACCCCGTCACACTTACTTTTTTAATCCATAAATAATATACATTTGCTTTAAATGACATCACAAAGCTGAAGTGACATCATTTGAGCCTCATAACCACCATGAACAAAAGCAGGCAAGTTCTGACATTCTTTTACATTGTTTATTTCTTGCTTTTTCATGTTAGGCCGGGTCCGTCAAGCATAAATCAACCACCCCGTCACGCAAAATAGAGAGGGAAAACTACATTTAATACATTTTTTAACATTGTTAATGCAAAGAAAGTTATAATTTAGATTGAATGCATGTATGCTAGATGAGGAATTTGAACACATGGGAGATTAGCGGCCAATTTGGGATGAAATTTACCACCCCGTCACGTTTTATTGTGCCGTGGTGGTAAGGGATGTGCTACTCCCTGTGTGAACGTGAGAGTGTGAAATCAAGAATTTGAATGTGTGACCCTTGACCACAAAACCAGTCATAACTCGCACAAGTATATCTGTGACAATAGCCAACAATACATTGTATGGGTCAAAATTATAAATTTTTCTTTTATACCAAAAATCATTAGGATATTAAGTAAAGATCATGAGCAATTTTAAGGACTTAATTTAGATACATTTAAAGGAGATTTTCTCGATACTGTCACTGTCCATACCACCGTCACATCAGTTTACCACCCCGTCACAGGGTCATTTTGTTTAAATTTATGTAACATTTCATTTTATTTTCCATAAACTTTTATATTGAATGATGTTCTTGTTGTGTGGACTAATCAAATAAATGTGATTTTTTTTTTTTAAGTTAATTTGTTTGTTTTTTCAGTACAAACAATGAGGTCATTGCAATGTCAAATTCAAATTTCAAGATTAAAAACCTAAAAATAAAAAAATGGACTAAATTACAGAGTATCTATTTTTAATTTCCAAAAAGGGACATTTTACTATTAGGAAAACATTGGAATTAAAAAGACTATATCTTGTCTTACTACTGTAATAGTGTGCATATTGTCCGTGACGGGGTGGTATAAGAAAGGCTCCCTTGCGTAAATAAAAAGGATAATATTAATAAGAATTTTGTTCCTGAGGTGGGAAAATATGTTATTTGGGAAGATTAAGATATCTATCAAGTTGTAGTTGAAGTTTGTTCTTCATGAAAATTTTGAAAATTGCAATGTGGAAATGGCACCCGTTTCGTAGAATGACCCATTTGTTCAAATTAGGCATTTTGTCATAAGTTATAAGTTAATGAATTTGCTGTGGTGTTTCTGTAAGAGCAGTGTGAATGAAATACAGTGTGTTGGATGAGAATTAAATTACAGCTCATGCATCGTTACTCTGCCTCTTTGAATATAAATCTAGTTTCTTCACTTCTAGTAACTTCACAGCGAGAATGGTTGAACTGCGTGTGTTTCACGGCGAGGCACAACAGTCCCGTGTATAATACTGTACATGTCCTGAGGTAAGGTGGGTCTAACTTGGGACTTGGCTGATGCGATTCCTCAAACGCGCGCGTGCCCGTGACGTGAGCGTGCTCTGGTCTCCACGCACAGATGCGCGTGTCGGGACTCCGTCTGGATCGGCGAGCTGATCAATAACGACGCTCATCTGGAGTTTCTCACATCAACATTTAGGATTTTCACGAGTAAGGATTAAGGATGAAGCTGGTAGTTTTTGTCTTCATCATTTTTACAAGCCAACTCTTCACATCTCAGGGACAAGTAAGTGTCTTTAAACTCAACATAAACAGAAAAAGAACATAAAAAGTTTTTTTTTTTTTTTTTTTTTACAAATAAATTGTTCTTTCTGTTATATCTATCTGTGATACTTTTCTCTCTATATATATTTCTGTTATATCAATGTAGCATATTATCAATAATCACTGTCTGTCTTAATAATAATAACAATAATAATAATAATATATTAGGGCTATATTAAATTTAAAAATGTAATGTTTTAATGATATATTTTAACATATTTCATTATTATACATGTTAACATGAATATCAATACAAATAGAATAATTAATATACATGTATATATAAACAGAATTTTAATAAAAATCATCTAATGTTTTATTCTAACGCTCAATAGTCAACATTTTAAATCTATATCAAACAATAGCATATTGATGATTTTTGTTAGTAAGGCAAAGTTAATATCTCTTCGTAAACACCTTCCAGCTCAGGCTGAAAATATGAAATATTTTCTCACACAGTGAAACCACTGTGGTGTTTGCCTTGGTGGTTTTAACACCAGGCTCCTATATTTTCCCAAAACACAGACTAGATCTAACCCAGATCTGCAGTGGACAGTCTAAATGACAGGGTAATTAAACTCTGAAAAAAGGCTGAAACTGCGTTTGGAAAGCTAGATATTAAAATGGAATCTTCTGTAAAATGCACATAAAAACATATTTATATTATGTCAAAATTTATATATATATTAGGGATGAGCGAGTACAGCATTATCTGTATTTTTAAAAATTTCCACACCAGGGATGCGTGTGTGTGAGTGAATGAGTGAGAGAGAGAGAGAGAGAGAGAGAGGACTGTGTGTTCTATGGATCAAATAGTCTGACGCTGTTTTTAAGATCTGCATTCTTTTATCCTGTATGAAATACAGCAAGAAAGTGTCAGACACTCAGTGCGTGAAGTTAAACAACTGAATAGAGCCAGCAGACGGTTAAAAAAAAACTCCGACAGGCAGAGACGCAACGCTACTTGCATTCTACCAAGCACCACATCTGAACAAATCCCACATTTACCAGAACTCACCTGATACTGCTTAATAAGTACAACAAACAAACCAAAAACAAAAACAAACCTGAAGAAACCCGGCTAAGAAACCCGTTAAAAGTTAACGGAAAAGACTCGCGAACCTGAGTGATAGTTAGAGAGAGAAAGACACCTGTTCTCGTCTCAGTTCAGCACGTGAATGAGCAGGGCGGAGCCGCGGGACAGTAAATATGTATGTGTGTGGGAAGCGCGCAGTCACTAGCCTATCACAGAACACAGACACAGTTAGCTAACCAATGATGTTACATTGCTACTCCTCTTACTCGTATATTACTCGTACTTGGCAAAAATGCATATATATATGAGAGTAGCATATAGTGAAGTGTCTATAGTAGCCTCTGTGTTTTTCTGTATTTGATTGCTCAGGACGGACAGGAGGTGCTGAACACTCTTCGGCATGTGCAGAAGCTCCTCTCGGCCCATGAGGCGTCCTTCCTACAGAGTTTGCGGAGCCTCCGCAAGAAACTCGACCTGTTGCAGAACAGCACAATCAAACACAGCAGCGCAGGTGAGATCGGTCAAACACAGCAGCGCAGGTCAGATCGGTCAAACACAGCAGCGCAGGTCAGATCGGTCGAACACAGCAGCGCAGGTCAGATCGGTCAAACACAGCAGCGCAGGTGAGATCGGTCAAACACAGCAGCGCAGGTGAGATCGGTCAAACACAGCAGCGCAGGTGAGATCGGTCGAACACAGCAGCGCAGGTGAGATCGGTCAAACACAGCAGCGCAGGTCAGATCGGTCGAACACAGCAGCGCAGGTCAGATCGGTCGAACACAGCAGCGCAGGTGAGATCGGTCAAACACAGCAGCGCAGGTGAGATCGGTCAAACACAGCAGCGCAGGTGAGATCGGTCAAACACAGCAGCGCAGGTCATATCGGTCAAACACAGCAGCGCAGGTCAGATCGGTCGAACACAGCAGCGCAGGTCAGATCGGTCAAACACAGCAGCGCAGATCAGATCGGTCAAACACAGCAGCGCAGGTGAGATCGGTCAAACACAGCAGCGCAGGTGAGATCGGTCAAACACAGCAGCGCAGGTCATATCGGTCAAACACAGCAGCGCAGGTGAGATCGGTCGAACACAGCAGCGCAGGTCAGATCGGTCAAACACAGCAGCGCAGGTCATATCGGTCAAACACAGCAGCGCAGGTCAGATCGGTCAAACACAGCAGCGCAGGTGAGATCGGTCAAACACAGCAGCGCAGGTCAGATCGGTCAAACACAGCAGCGCAGGTCATATCGGTCAAACACAGCAGCGCAGGTGAGATCGGTCGAACACAGCAGCGCAGGTCAGATCGGTCAAACACAGCAGCGCAGGTGAGATCGGTCAAACACAGCAGCGCAGGTCAGATCGGTCAAACACAGCAGCGCAGGTCAGATCGGTCAAACACAGCAGCGCAGGTGAGATCGGTCAAACACAGCAGCGCAGGTGAGATCGGTCAAACACAGCAGCGCAGGTGAGATCGGTCAAACACAGCAGCGCAGGTCAGATCGGTCAAACACAGCAGCGCAGGTGAGATCGGTCAAACACAGCAGCGCAGGTCAGATCGGTCAAACACAGCAGCGCAGATCAGATCGGTCAAACACAGCAGCGCAGGTGAGATCGGTCAAACACAGCAGCGCAGGTCAGATCGGTCGAACACAGCAGCGCAGGTGAGATCGGTCAAACACAGCAGCGCAGGTCAGATCGGTCAAACACAGCAGCGCAGGTGAGATCGGTCAAACACAGAAGCGCAGATCAGATCGGTCGAACACAGCAGCGCAGGTGAGATCGGTCGAACACAGCAGCGCAGGTGAGATCGGTCAAACACAGAAGCGCAGATCAGATCGGTCGAACACAGCAGCGCAGGTCAGATCGGTCGAACACAGCAGCGCAGGTGAGATCGGTCGAACACAGCAGCGCAGGTCAGATCGGTCAAACACAGCAGCGCAGGTGAGATCGGTCAAACACAGAAGCGCAGATCAGATCGGTCGAACACAGCAGCGCAGGTGAGATCGGTCAAACACAGAAGCGCAGGTGAGATCGGTCGAACACAGCAGCGCAGGTCAGATCGGTCAAACACAGCAGCGCAGGTGAGATCGGTCAAACACAGAAGCGCAGATCAGATCGGTCGAACACAGCAGCGCAGGTGAGATCGGTCAAACACAGAAGCGCAGATCAGATCGGTCGAACACAGCAGCGCAGGTGAGATCGGTCAAACACAGCAGCGCAGGTGAGATCGGTCGAACACAGCAGCGCAGGTGAGATCGGTCAAACACAGCAGCGCAGGTCAGATCGGTCGAACACAGCAGCGCAGGTGAGATCGGTCAAACACAGCAGCGCAGGTGAGATCGGTCAAACACAGCAGCGCAGGTCAGATCGGTCGAACACAGCAGCGCAGGTGAGATCGGTCAAACACAGCAGCGCAGGTGAGATCGGTCAAACACAGCAGCGCAGGTCAGATCGGTCAAACACAGCAGCGCAGGACAGATCGGTCAAACACAGCAGCGCAGGTGAGATCGGTCAAACACAGCAGCGCAGGTGAGATCGGTCGAACACAGCAGCGCAGGTCAGATCGGTCAAACACAGCAGCGCAGGTGAGATCGGTCAAACACAGCAGCGCAGGTCATATCGGTCAAACACAGCAGCGCAGGTGAGATCGGTCGAACACAGCAGCGCAGGTCAGATCGGTCAAACACAGCAGCGCAGGACAGATCGGTCAAACACAGCAGCGCAGGTCATATCGGTCAAACACAGCAGCGCAGGTGAGATCGGTCAAACACAGCAGCGCAGGTGAGATCGGTCAAACACAGCAGCGCAGGTCATATCGGTCAAACACAGCAGCGCAGGTCAGATCGGTCGAACACAGCAGCGCAGATCAGATCGGTCAAACACAGCAGCGCAGGTGAGATCGGTCAAACACAGCAGCGCAGGTGAGATCGGTCAAACACAGCAGCGCAGGTCATATCGGTCAAACACAGCAGCGCAGGTGAGATCGGTCGAACACAGCAGCGCAGGTGAGATCGGTCAAACACAGCAGCGCAGGTGAGATCGGTCAAACACAGCAGCGCAGGTCAGATCGGTCAAACACAGCAGCGCAGGTCATATCGGTCAAACACAGCAGCGCAGATCAGATCGGTCAAACACAGCAGCGCAGGTGAGATCGGTCAAACACAGCAGCGCAGGTCAGATCGGTCAAACACAGCAGCGCAGGTCATATCGGTCAAACACAGCAGCGCAGGTCAGATCGGTCAAACACAGCAGCGCAGGTCATATCGGTCAAACACAGCAGCGCAGGTCAGATCGGTCGAACACAGCAGCGCAGATCAGATCGGTCAAACACAGCAGCGCAGGTGAGATCGGTCAAACACAGCAGCGCAGGTGAGATCGGTCAAACACAGCAGCGCAGGTCATATCGGTCAAACACAGCAGCGCAGGTGAGATCGGTCGAACACAGCAGCGCAGGTGAGATCGGTCAAACACAGCAGCGCAGGTGAGATCGGTCAAACACAGCAGCGCAGGTCAGATCGGTCAAACACAGCAGCGCAGGTGAGATCGGTCAAACACAGCAGCGCAGGTCAGATCGGTCAAACACAGCAGCGCAGGTCATATCGGTCAAACACAGCAGCGCAGGTGAGATCGGTCGAACACAGCAGCGCAGGTCAGATCGGTCAAACACAGCAGCGCAGGTGAGATCGGTCAAACACAGCAGCGCAGGTCAGATCGGTCAAACACAGCAGCGCAGGTCAGATCGGTCAAACACAGCAGCGCAGGTGAGATCGGTCAAACACAGCAGCGCAGGTCATATCGGTCAAACACAGCAGCGCAGGTGAGATCGGTCGAACACAGCAGCGCAGGTCAGATCGGTCAAACACAGCAGCGCAGGTGAGATCGGTCAAACACAGCAGCGCAGGTCAGATCGGTCAAACACAGCAGCGCAGGTCATATCGGTCAAACACAGCAGCGCAGGTGAGATCGGTCGAACACAGCAGCGCAGGTCAGATCGGTCAAACACAGCAGCGCAGGTGAGATCGGTCAAACACAGCAGCGCAGGTCAGATCGGTCAAACACAGCAGCGCAGGTCAGATCGGTCAAACACAGCAGCGCAGGTGAGATCGGTCAAACACAGCAGCGCAGGACAGATCGGTCAAACACAGCAGCGCAGGACAGATCGGTCAAACACAGCAGCGCAGGTGAGATCGGTCAAACACAGCAGCGCAGGTCAGATCGGTCAAACACAGCAGCGCAGGTGAGATCGGTCAAACACAGAAGCGCAGATCAGATCGGTCGAACACAGCAGCGCAGGTGAGATCGGTCAAACACAGAAGCGCAGATCAGATCAGTCGAACACAGCAGCGCAGGTGAGATCGGTCAAACACAGCAGCGCAGATCAGATCGGTCAAACACAGCAGCGCAGGTCAGATCGGTCAAACACAGCAGCGCAGGTCAGATCGGTCAAACACAGCAGCGCAGGTCAGATCGGTCAAACACAGCAGCGCAGGTCAGATCGGTCGAACACAGCAGCGCAGGACAGATCGGTCAAACACAGCAGCGCAGGTCAGATCGGTCAAACACAGCAGCGCAGGTGAGATCAGTCAAACACAGCAGCGCAGGTGAGATCGGTCGAACACAGCAGCGCAGGTCAGATCGGTCAAACACAGCAGCGCAGGTGAGATCGGTCGAACACAGCAGCGCAGGTCAGATCGGTCGAACACAGCAGCGCAGGTGAGATCGGTCGAACACAGCAGCGCAGGTCATATCGGTCGAACACAGCAGCGCAGGTGAGATCGGTCGAACACAGCAGCGCAGGTCAGATCGGTCAAACACAGCAGCGCAGGTCAGATCGGTCAAACACAGCAGCGCAGGTCATATCGGTCAAACACAGCAGCGCAGGTGAGATCGGTCAAACACAGCAGCGCAGGTGAGATCGGTCAAACACAGCAGCGCAGGTCATATCGGTCAAACAGAGCAGCGCAGGTGAGATCGGTCAAACACAGCAGCGCAGGTGAGATCGGTCAAACACAGCAGCGCAGGTCAGATCGGTCAAACACAGCAACGCAGGTGAGATCGGTCAAACACAGCAGCGCAGGTCAGATCGGTCAAACACAGCAGCGCAGGTGAGATCGGTCAAACACAGCAGCGCAGGTGAGATCGGTCAAACACAGCAGCGCAGGTGAGATCGGTCAAACACAGCAGCGCAGGTGAGATCGGTCAAACACAGCAGCGCAGGTCATATCGGTCAAACACAGCAGCGCAGGTGAGATCGGTCAAACACAGCAGCGCAGGTGAGATCGGTCAAACACAGCAGCGCAGGTCATATCGGTCAAACACAGCAGCGCAGGTGAGATCGGTCAAACACAGCAGCGCAGGTCAGATCGGTCAAACACAGCAGCGCAGGTCAGATCGGTCAAACACAGCAGCGCAGGTGAGATCGGTCAAACACAGCAGCGCAGGTCAGATCGGTCAAACACAGCAGCGCAGGTGAGATCGGTCAAACACAGCAGCGCAGGTCAGATCGGTCAAACACAGCAGCGCAGGTCAGATCGGTCAAACACAGCAGCGCAGGTCAGATCGGTCAAACACAGCAGCGCAGGTGAGATCGGTCAAACACAGCAGCGCAGGTCAGATCGGTCAAACACAGCAGCGCAGGTCAGATCGGTCGAACACAGCAGCGCAGGTGAGATCGGTCAAACACAGCAGCGCAGGTCAGATCGGTCAAACACAGCAGCGCAGGTGAGATCGGTCAAACACAGCAGCGCAGGTCATATCGGTCAAACACAGCAGCGCAGGTGAGATCGGTCAAACACAGCAGCGCAGGTCAGATCGGTCAAACACAGCAGCGCAGGTCAGATCGGTCAAACACAGCAGCGCAGGTGAGATCTGACAAACACAGCAGCGCAGGTCAGATCGGTCAAACACAGCAGCGCAGGTCAGATCGGTCAAACACAGCAGCGCAGGTCAGATCGGTCAAACACAGCAGCGCAGGTGAGATCTGACAAACACAGCAGCGCAGGTCAGATCGGTCAAACACAGCAGCGCAGATCAGATCGGTCAAACACAGCAGCGCAGGTGAGATCGGTCAAACACAGCAGCGCAGGTCAGATCGGTCAAACACAGCAGCGCAGGTCAGATCGGTCAAACACAGCAGCGCAGATCAGATCGGTCAAACACAGCAGCGCAGATCAGATCGGTCAAACACAGCAGCGCAGGTGAGATCGGTCAAACACAGCAGCGCAGATCAGATCGGTCAAACACAGCAGCGCAGGTGAGATCGGTCAAACACAGCAGCGCAGATCAGATCGGTCAAACACAGCAGCGCAGGTGAGATCGGTCAAACACAGCAGCGCAGGTCATATCGGTCAAACACAGCAGCGCAGGTGAGATCGGTCAAACACAGCAGCGCAGGTGATATCGGTCAAACACAGCAGCGCAGGTCAGATCGGTCAAACACAGCAGCGCAGGTGAGATCGGTCAAACACAGCAGCGCAGGTGAGATCGGTCAAACACAGCAGCGCAGGTCATATCGGTCAAACACAGCAGCGCAGATCAGATCGGTCAAACACAGCAGCGCAGGTCAGATCGGTCAAACACAGCAGCGCAGGTGAGATCGGTCAAACACAGCAGCGCAGGTGAGATCGGTCAAACACAGCAGCGCAGGTCATATCGGTCAAACACAGCAGCGCAGGTCATATCGGTCAAACACAGCAGCGCAGGTGAAATCGGTCAAACACAGCAGCGCAGGTCATATCGGTCAAACACAGCAGCGCAGGTGATATCGGTCAAACACAGCAGCGCAGGTCATATCGGTCAAACACAGCAGCACAGGTGAGATCGGTCAAACACAGCAGCGCAGGTCATATCGGTCAAACACAGCAGCGCAGGTGAGATAAGTCAAACACAGCAGCGCAGGTGAGATCGGTCAAACACAGCAGCGCAGGTGAGATCGGTCAAACACAGCAGCGCAGGTGAGATCGGTCAAACACAGCAGCGCAGGTGAGATCAGTCAAACACAGCAGCGCAGGTCAGATCAGTCAAACACAGCAGCGCATTTCAGATCGGTCAAACACAGCAGCGCAGGTGAGATCAGTCAAACACAGCAGCGCAGGTCAAACACAGCAGCGCAGGTCAAACACAGCAGCGCAGGTCAGATCGGTCAAACACAGCAGCGCAGGTCAGATCGGTCAAACACAGCAAAGCAGATCAGATCGGTCAAACACAGCAGCGAAGGATGAGATCGGTCAAACACAGCAGCGCAGGTCAGATCGGTCAAACACAGCAGCGCAGGATGAGATCGGTCAAACACAGCAGCGCAGGTAAGATTGGTCAAACACAGCAGCGCAGGGGAGATCTGTCAAACGGAGCAGCGCAGGTCATATCGGTCAAACACAGCAGCGCAGGTGAGATCGGTCAAACACAGCAGCGCAGGTGAGATCGGTCAAACACAGCAGCGCAGGTGAGATCGGTCAAACACAGCAGCGCAGGTCAGATCGGTCAAACACAGCAGCGCAGGTCAGATCGGTCAAACACAGCAGCGCAGGTGAGATCGGTCAAACACAGCAGCGCAGGTCAGATCGGTCAAACACAGCAGCGCAGGTGAGATCGGTCAAACACAGCAGCGCAGGTCAGATCGGTCGAACACAGCAGCGCAGGTCAGATCGGTCAAACACAGCAGCGCAGGTGAGATCGGTCAAACACAGCAGCGCAGATCAGATCGGTCAAACACAGCAGCGCAGGTGAGATCGGTCAAACACAGCAGCGCAGGTCATATCGGTCAAACACAGCAGCGCAGGTCATATCGGTCAAACACAGCAGCACAGGTGAGATCGGTCAAACACAGCAGCGCAGGTCATATCGGTCAAACACAGCAGCGCAGGTGAGATAAGTCAAACACAGCAGCGCAGGTGAGATCGGTCAAACACAGCAGCGCAGGTGAGATCGGTCAAACACAGCAGCGCAGGTGAGATCGGTCAAACACAGCAGCGCAGGTGAGATCGGTCAAACACAGCAGCGCAGATCAGATCGGTCAAACACAGCAGCGCAGGTCATATCGGTCAAACACAGCAGCGCAGGTCATATCGGTCAAACACAGCAGCACAGGTGAGATCGGTCAAACACAGCAGCGCAGGTCATATCGGTCAAACACAGCAGCGCAGGTGAGATAAGTCAAACACAGCAGCGCAGGTGAGATCGGTCAAACACAGCAGCGCAGGTGAGATCAGTCAAACACAGCAGCGCAGGTGAGATCGGTCAAACACAGCAGCGCAGGTGAGATCGGTCAAACACAGCAGCGCAGGTCATATCGGTCAAACACAGCAGCGCAGGTCAAACACAGCAGCGCAGGTGAGATCGGTCAAACACAGCAGCGCAGGTGAGATCGGTCAAACACAGCAGCGCAGGTGAGATCGGTCAAACACAGCAGCGCAGATCAGATCGGTCAAACACAGCAGCGCAGATCAGATCGGTCAAACACAGCAGCGCAGGTGAGATCGGTCAAACACAGCAGCGCAGGTGAGATCAGTCAAACACAGCAGCGCAGGTCAGATCGGTCAAACACAGCAGCGCAGGTCAGATCGGTCAAACACAGCAGCGCAGGTGAGATCGGTCAAACACAGCAGCGCAGGTCAGATCGGTCAAACACAGCAGCGCAGGTCAGATCGGTCAAACACAGCAACGCAGGTGAGATCGGTCAAACACAGCAGCGCAGGTGAGATCGGTCAAACACAGCAGCGCAGGTCAGATCGGTCAAACACAGCAGCGCAGGTGAGATCGGTCAAACACAGCAGCGCAGATCAGATCGGTCAAACACAGCAGCGCAGATCAGATCGGTCAAACACAGCAGCGCAGGTGAGATCGGTCAAACACAGCAGCGCAGGTGAGATCAGTCAAACACAGCAGCGCAGGTGAGATCGGTCAAACACAGCAGCGCAGGTGAGATCAGTCAAACACAGCAGCGCATTTCAGATCGGTCAAACACAGCAGCGCAGGTCAAACACAGCAGCGCAGGTCAAACACAGCAGCGCAGGTCAGATCGGTCAAACACAGCAGCGCAGGTCAGATCGGTCAAACACAGCAAAGCAGATCAGATCGGTCAAACACAGCAGCGCAGATCAGATCGGTCAAACACAGCAGCGAAGGATGAGATCGGTCAAACACAGCAGCGCAGGTCAGATCGGTCAAACACAGCAGCGCAGGATGAGATCGGTCAAACACAGCAGCGCAGGTAAGATTGGTCAAACACAGCAGCGCAGGGGAGATCTGTCAAACGGAGCAGCACAGGTCATATCGGTCAAACACAGCAGCGCAGGTGAGATCGGTCAAACACAGCAGCGCAGGTGAGATCGGTCAAACACAGCAGCGCAGGTGAGATCGGTCAAACACAGCAGCGCAGGTCAGATCGGTCAAACACAGCAGCGCAGGTCAGATCGGTCAAACACAGCAGCGCAGGTGAGATCGGTCAAACACAGCAGCGCAGGTCAGATCGGTCAAACACAGCAGCGCAGGTGAGATCGGTCAAACACAGCAGCGCAGATCAGATCGGTCAAACACAGCAGCGCAGGTCAGATCGGTCAAACACAGCAGCGCAGGTGAGATCGGTCAAACACAGCAGCGCAGGTGAGATCGGTCAAACACAGCAGCGCAGGTGAGATCGGTCAAACACAGCAGCGCAGGTCATATCGGTCAAACACAGCAGCGCAGGTGAGATCGGTCAAACACAGCAGCGCAGGTCATATCGGTCAAACACAGCAGCGCAGGTCAGATCGGTCAAACAATCGGTCAAACACAGCAGCGCAGGTGAGATCGGTCAAACACAGCAGCGCAGATCAGATCGGTCAAACACAGCAGCGCAGGTGAGATCGGTCAAACACAGCAGCGCAGGTGAGATCGGTCAAACACAGCAGCGCAGGTGAGATCGGTCAAACACAGCAGCGCAGGTGAGATCAGTCAAACACAGCAGCGCATTTCAGATCGGTCAAACACAGCAGCGCAGGTCAAACACAGCAGCGCAGGTCAAACACAGCAGCGCAGGTCAGATCGGTCAAACACAGCAGCGCAGGTCAGATCGGTCAAACACAGCAAAGCAGATCAGATCGGTCAAACACAGCAGCGCAGATCAGATCGGTCAAACACAGCAGCGAAGGATGAGATCGGTCAAACACAGCAGCGCAGGTCAGATCGGTCAAACACAGCAGCGCAGGATGAGATCGGTCAAACACAGCAGCGCAGGTAAGATTGGTCAAACACAGCAGCGCAGGGGAGATCTGTCAAACGGAGCAGCGCAGGTCATATCGGTCAAACACAGCAGCGCAGGTGAGATCGGTCAAACACAGCAGCGCAGGTGAGATCGGTCAAACACAGCAGCGCAGGTGAGATCGGTCAAACACAGCAGCGCAGGTCAGATCGGTCAAACACAGCAGCGCAGGTCAGATCGGTCAAACACAGCAGCGCAGGTGAGATCGGTCAAACACAG
>JAWRVZ010000414.1:90000-303964 GCA_037043235.1 Rhodeus uyekii | reverse complement strand
TACATGCTCACACTCACTCGCATACATGCTCACACTCACTCGCATACATGCTCACACTCACTCGCATACATGCTCACACTCACTCGCATACATGCACTCACTCACTCACTCGCATACATACACACACTCACTCATATACATACTCACACTCACTCGCATACATACTCACACTCGCTCGCATACATACACACACTCGCTCGCATACATACTCACACTCGCTCGCATACATACTCACACTCGCTCGCATACATACTCACACTCACTCGCATACATACTCACACTCACTCGCATACATACTCACACTCACTTGCATACATACACTCACTCACTCGCATACATACATACACTCACTTGCATACATGCACACACTCACTCGCATACATGCACACACTCACTCGCATACATACATACACTCACTCGCATACATACACACACTCACTCGCATACATACATACACTCACTCGCATACATGCACACACTCACTCGCATACATGCACACACTCACTCGCATACATACACACACTCACTCGCATACATACACACACTCACTCGCATACATGCTCTCACTCACTCGCATACATACACACACTCACTCGCATACATACTCACACTCACTCGCATACATACTCAAACTCACTCGCATAAATGCTCTCACTCACTCGCATACATACACACACTCACTCGCATACATACATACACTCACTCGCATACATACTCACACTCACTCGCATACATGCACTCACTCACTCGCATACATGCACTCACTCACTCGCATACATACACACACTCACTCATATACATACTCACACTCACTCGCATACATACATACACACACTCGCATACATACTCACACTCACTCGCATACATACTCACACTCACTCGCATACATACACTCGCTCGCATACATACTCACACTCACTCGCATACATACACACACTCACTCGCATACATACTCACACTCACTCGCATTAATACTCACACTCACTCGCATACATACACTCACTCGCATACATACTCTCACTCACTCACTCGCATACATGCTCACACTCACTCGCATACATGCACTCACTCACTCGCATACATACACACACGCACTCATATACATACTCACACTCACTCGCATACATACTCACACTCGCTCGCATACATACATACACTCACTCGCATACATGCACACACTCACTCGCATACATGCACACACTCACTCGCATACATACACACACTCACTCGCATACATACACACACTCACTCGCATACATGCTCTCACTCACTCGCATACATACACACACTCACTCGCATACATACTCACACTCACTCGCATACATACTCAAACTCACTCGCATAAATGCTCTCACTCACTCGCATACATACACACACTCACTCGCATACATACATACACTCACTCGCATACATACTCACACTCACTCGCATACATGCACTCACTCACTCGCATACATGCACTCACTCACTCGCATACATACACACACTCACTCATATACATACTCACACTCACTCGCATACATACATACACACACTCGCATACATACTCACACTCACTCGCATACATACTCACACTCACTCGCATACATACTCACACTCACTCACTCACTCGCATACATACACACACTTACTCGCATACATACACTCACTCGCATACATACACTCACTCGCATACATACACTCACTCGCATACATACTCTCACTCACTCACTCGCATACATACGTACTCACACTCACTTGCATACATGCACTCACTCACTCGCATACATACACACACTCACTCATATACATACTCACACTCACTCGCACACATAATCACACTCACTCGCATACACACACTCACTCGCATACATACTCACACTCACTCGCATACATACTCACACTCACTCGCATACATACACACACTCACTCGCATACATACTCACACTCACTCGCATACATACACACACTCACTCGCATACATACACTCACTCGCATACATACACTCACTCGCATACATACACGCACTCACTCGCATACATACACGCACTCACTCGCATACATACTCACACTCACTCCCATACATACTCACACTCACTCCCATATATACTCACACTCACTCGCATACATACACACACTCAATCGCATACATACTCACACTCACTCGCATACATACACACACTCACTCGCATACATACACACACTCAATCGCATACATACTCACACTCACTCCCCTACATACTCACACTCACTCGCATACATAAACACACTCAATCGCATACATACTCACACTCACTCGCATACATACACACACTCACTTGCATACATACACACACTCAATCGCATACATACTCACACTCACTCGCATACATAAACACACTCAATCGCATACATACATACACTCACTCGCATACATGCACACACTCACACGCATACATACACACACTCACTCGCATAAATACACACACTCACTCGCATACATACACACACTCACTCGCATACATACACTCGCTCGCATACATACTCACACTCACTCGCATACATACACACACTCACTCGCATACATACACACACTCACTCGCATACACACACTCACTTTCATACATACTCACACTCACTCGCATACATATTCACACTCACTCGCATACATACACTCACTCGCATACATACTCACACTCACTCGCATACATACACTCACTCGCATACATGCTCACACTCACTCGCATGCATGCACTCACTCACTCGCATACATACACACACTCACTCGTATATATACTCACACTCACTCGCATACATACATACACACACTCGCATACATACTCACACTCACTCGCATACATACTCACACTCACTCGCATACATACACACACTCACTCGCATACATACACACACTCACTCACATACATACTCACACTCACTCGCATACATACACACACTCAATCGCATACATACTCACACTCAATCGCATACATACTCACACTCACTCGCATACATACTCACACTCACTCGCATACATACACTCACTCACTCGCATACATACACACACTCACTCGCATACATACACACACTCACTCGCATACATACACACACTCACTCGCATACATACACACACTCACTCGCATACATACTCACACTCACTCGCATACATGCTCTCACTCACTCGCATACATACACACACTCACTCGCATACATACTCACACTCACTCGCATACATACACTCACTCACTCGCATACATACACACACTCACTCGCATACATACTCACACTCACTCGCATACATACACACACTCACTCGCATACATACACACACTCACTCGCATACATACTCACACTCACTCGCATACATGCACTCACTCACTCGCATACATACACACACTCACTCATATACATACTCACACTCACTCGCATACATACAGTCACTCGCATACATACTCTCACTCACTCACTCACTCACTCACTCGCATACATACACACTCTCACTCGCATACATACACACACTCACTCGCATACATACTCACACTCACTTGCATACATGCACTCACTCACTCATATACATACTCACACTCACTCGCATACATACACTCACTCGCATACATACACTCACTCGCATACATACTCTCACTCGCATACATACTCTCACTCACTCACTCGCATACATACATACTCACACTCACTCGCATACATACTCACACTCACTCGCATACATACACTCACTCACTCGCATACATACACTCACTCACTCGCATACATGCACACACTCACTCGCATACATACTCACACTCACTCGCATACATACACACACTCACTCGCATACATACACACACTCACTCGCATACATACTCACACTCACTTGCATACATGCACTCACTCACTCGCATACATACACACACTCACTCATATACATACTCACACTCACTCGCATACATACAGTCACTCGCATACATACTCTCACTCACTCACTCACTCACTCACTCACTCACTCACTCACTCACTCACTCACTCGCATACATACACACTCTCACTCGCATACATACACACACTCACTCGCATACATACTCACACTCACTCGCATACATACACTCACTCGCATACATACACTCACTCGCATACATACTCTCACTCACTCACTCGCATACATACATACTCACACTCACTTGCATACATGCACTCACTCACTCGCATACATACACACACTCACTCGCATACATACACACACTCGCTCGCATACATACTCACACTCAATCGCATACATACTCACACTCACTCGCATACATACTCACACTCACTCGCATACATACACACACTCACTCGCATACATGCACTCACTCGCATACATACACTCACTCACTCGCATACATACACACACTCACTCGCATACATATTCACACTCACTCGCATACATATTCACACTCACTCGCATACATATTCACACTCACTCGCATACATACTCACACTCACTCGCATACATACACACACTCACTCGCATACATATTCACACTCACTCGCATACATATTCACACTCACTCGCATACATACTCACACTCACTCGCATACATACTCACACTCACTCGCATACATGCACTCACTCACTCGCATACATGCACTCACTCACTCGCATACATACACACACTCACTCGTATATATACTCACACTCACTCGCATACATACATACACACACTCGCATACATACTCACACTCACTCGCATACATACTCACACTCACTCGCATACATGCACACACTCACTCGCATACATGCTCACACTCACTCGCATACATGCTCACACTCACTCGCATACATGCTCACACTCACTCGCATACATGCTCACACTCACTCGCATACATGCTCACACTCACTCGCATACATGCACTCACTCACTCACTCGCATACATACACACACTCACTCATATACATACTCACACTCACTCGCATACATACTCACACTCGCTCGCATACATACACACACTCGCTCGCATACATACTCACACTCGCTCGCATACATACTCACACTCGCTCGCATACATACTCACACTCACTCGCATACATACTCACACTCACTCGCATACATACTCACACTCACTTGCATACATACACTCACTCACTCGCATACATACATACACTCACTCGCATACATGCACACACTCACTCGCATACATGCACACACTCACTCGCATACATACATACACTCACTCGCATACATACACACACTCACTCGCATACATACTCACACTCACTCGCATACATACTCAAACTCACTCGCATAAATGCTCTCACTCACTCGCATACATACACACACTCACTCGCATACATACATACACTCACTCGCATACATACTCACACTCACTCGCATACATGCACTCACTCACTCGCATACATGCACTCACTCACTCGCATACATACACACACTCACTCATATACATACTCACACTCACTCGCATACATACATACACACACTCGCATACATACTCACACTCACTCGCATACATACTCACACTCACTCGCATACATACACTCGCTCGCATACATACTCACACTCACTCGCATACATACACACACTCACTCGCATACATACTCACACTCACTCGCATTAATACTCACACTCACTCGCATACATACACTCACTCGCATACATACTCTCACTCACTCACTCGCATACATGCTCACACTCACTCGCATACATGCACTCACTCACTCGCATACATACACACACGCACTCATATACATACTCACACTCACTCGCATACATACTCACACTCGCTCGCATACATACATACATACACTCACTCGCATACATACTCACACTCACTCACTCACTCGCATACATACACACACTTACTCGCATACATACACTCACTCGCATACATACACTCACTCGCATACATACACTCACTCGCATACATACTCTCACTCACTCACTCGCATACATACGTACTCACACTCACTTGCATACATGCACTCACTCACTCGCATACATACACACACTCACTCATATACATACTCACACTCACTCGCACACATAATCACACTCACTCGCATACACACACTCACTCGCATACATACTCACACTCACTCGCATACATACTCACACTCACTCGCATACATACACACACTCACTCGCATATATACTCACACTCACTCGCATACATACACACACTCACTCGCATACATACACTCACTCGCATACATACACTCACTCGCATACATACACGCACTCACTCGCATACATACACGCACTCACTCGCATACATACACACACTCAATCGCATACATACTCACACTCACTCCCATATATACTCACACTCACTCGCATACATACACACACTCAATCGCATACATACTCACACTCACTCGCATACATACACACACTCACTCGCATACATACACACACTCAATCGCATACATACTCACACTCACTCCCCTACATACTCACACTCACTCGCATACATAAACACACTCAATCGCATACATACTCACACTCACTCGCATACATACACACACTCACTTGCATACATACACACACTCAATCGCATACATACTCACACTCACTCGCATACATAAACACACTCAATCGCATACATACATACACTCACTCGCATACATGCTCACACTCACACGCATACATACACACACTCACTCGCATAAATACACACACTCACTCGCATACATACACACACTCACTCGCATACATACACTCGCTCGCATACATACACACACTCGCTCGCATACATACTCACACTCGCTCGCATACATACACACACTCACTCGCATACATACACTCGCTCGCATACATACACACACTCGCTCGCATACATACTCACACTCGCTCGCATACATACACTCGCTCGCATACATACTCACACTCACTCACATACATACTCACACTCACTCGCATACATACTCACACTCACTCACATACATACACTCACTCACTCGCATACATACTCACACTCACTCGCATACATACACTCACTCACTCGCATACATACATACACTCACTCGCATACATGCACACACTCACACGCATACATACACACACTCACTCGCATAAATACACACACTCACTCGCATACATACACACACTCACTCGCATACATACTCACACTCACTTGCATACATACATACACTCACTCGCATACATACACACACTCACTCGCATACATACTCACACTCACTCGCATACATACTCACACTCACTCGCATAAATGCTCTCACTCACTCGCATACATACACACACTCACTCGCATACATACATACACTCACTCGCATACATACTCACACTCACTCGCATAAATGCTCTCACTCACTCGCATACATGCACTCACTCACTCGCATACATACACACACTCACTCATATACATACTCACACTCACTCGCATACATACATACACACACTCGCATACATACTCACACTCACTCGCATACATACTCACACTCGCTCGCATACATACTCACACTCGCTCGCATACATACTCACACTCGCTCGCATACATACTCACACTCACTCGCATACATACACACACTCACTCGCATACATACACACACTCACTCGCATACATACTCACACTCACTCGCATTAATACTCACGCTCACTCGCATACATACTCGCATACTCACTCGCATACATACTCTCACTCACTCACTCTTATACATGCTCACACTCACTCGCATACATGCACTCACTCACTCGCATACATACACACACGCACTCATATACATACTCACACTCACTCGCATACATACTCACACTCGCTCGCATACATACATACATACACTCACTCGCATACATACTCACACTCACTCACTCGCATACATACACACACTTACTCGCATACATACACTCACTCGCATACATACTCACACTCACTCGCATACATACACTCACTCGCATACATACACTCACTCGCATACATACACTCACTCGCATACATACACTCACTCGCATACATACACTCACTCGCATACATACTCTCACTCACTCACTCGCATACATACGTACTCACACTCACTTGCATACATGCACTCACTCACTCGCATACATACACACACTCACTCATATACATACTCACACTCACTCGCACACATAATCACACTCCCTCGCATACACACACTCACTCGCATACATACTCACACTCACTCGCATACATACTCGCACTCACTCGCATACATACACACACTCACTCGCATACATACTCACACTCACTCGCATACATACTCGCACTCACTCGCATACATACACACACTCACTCGCATACATACTCACACTCACTCGCATACATACACACACTCACTCGCATACATACTCACACTCACTCGCATACATACACACACTCACTCGCATACATACTCACACTCACTCGCATACATACTCACACTCACTCGCATACATACTCACACTCACTCGCATACATACTCACACTCACTCGCATACATACACACACTCACTCGCATACATACTCACACTCACTCGCATACATACTCACACTCAATCGCATACATACTCACACTCACTCGCATACATACTCACACTCACTCGCATACATACTCACACTCACTCGCATACATACACTCACTCACTCGCATACATACACTCACTCACTCGCATATATACACACACTCACTCGCATACATACTCACACTCACTCGCATACATACATACACTCACTCGCATACATACTCACACTCACTCGCATAAATGCTCTCACTCACTCGCATACATACACACACTCACTCGCATACATACATACACTCACTTGCATACATACTCACACTCACTCGCATACATGCACTCACTCACTCGCATACATGCACTCACTCACTCGCATACATACACACACTCACTCATATACATACTCACACTCACTCATATACATACTCACACTCACTCGCATACATACATACACACACTCGCATACATACTCACACTCACTCGCATACATACTCACACTCACTCGCATACATACTCACACTCGCTCGCATACATACTCACACTCGCTCGCATACATACTCACACTCACTCGCATACATACACACACTCACTCGCATTAATACTCACACTCACTCGCATACATACACTCACTCGCATACATACTCTCACTCACTCACTCGCATACATGCTCACACGCACTCATGTACATACTCACACTCACTCGCATACATACTCACACTCACTCGCATACATACATACATACACTCACTCGCATACATACTCACACTCACTCACTCGCATACACACACACACTTACTCGCATACATACACTCACTCGCATACATACACTCACTCGCATACATACTCTCACTCACTCACTCGCATACATACACTCACTCGCATACATACACTCACTCGCATACATACTCTCACTCACTCACTCGCATACATACGTACTCACACTCACTTGCATACATGCACTCACTCACTCGCATACATACACACACTCACTCATATACATACTCACACTCACTCGCACACATAATCACACTCACTCGCATACACACACTCACTCGCATACATACTCGCACTCACTCGCATACATACTCGCACTCACTCGCATACATACACACACTCACTCGCATACATACACACACTCAATCGCATACATACTCACACTCACTCCCATACATACTCACACTCACTCGCATACATAAACACACTCAATCGCATACATACTCACACTCACTCGCATACATACACACACTCACTTGCATACATACACACACTCAATCGCATACATACTCACACTCACTCGCATACATAAACACACTCAATCGCATACATACTCACACTCACTCGCATACATACACACACTCAATCGCATACATACTCACACTCACTCCCATACATACTCACACTCACTCCCATACATACTCACACTCACTCGCATACATACACACACTCAATCGCATACATACTCACACTCACTCGCATACATACACACACTCACTCGCATACATACACACACTCACTCGCATACATACACACACTCACTCGCATACATACTCACACTCACTCGCATACATACACACACTCACTTGCATACATACTCACACTCACTCGCATACATACTCACACTCACTCGCATACATACACACACTCAATCGCATACATACACTCACTCGCATACATACTCACACTCACTCGCATACATACACTCACTCACTCACATATATACACACACTCACTCGCATACATACTCACACTCACTTGCATAAATACACACGCTCACTCGCATACATACTCACGCTCACTCGCATACATACTCACTCTCACTCGCATACATACTCACGCTCACTCGCATACATACTCACACTCACTCCCATACATACTCACACTCACTCCCATACATACTCACACTCACTCGCATACATACTCACACTCACTCCCATACATACTCACACTCACTTGCATACATGCACTCACTCACTCATATACATACTCACACTCACTCGCATACATACACTCACTCGCATACATACTCTCACTCACTCACTCGCATACATACATACTCACACTCACTTGCATACATGCACTCACTCACTCGCATACATACACACACTCACTCGCATACATACACACACTCGCTCACATACATACACTCGCTCGCATACATACTCACACTCACTCGCATACATACACACACTCACTCGCATACATACACACACTCACTCGCATACACACACTCACTCGCATACATACTCACACTCACTCGCATACATATTCACACTCACTCGCATACATACACTCACTCGCATACATACTCACACTCACTCGCATACATACTCACACTCACTCGCATACATACACTCACTCGCATACATGCACTCACTCACTCGCATACATACACACACACACTCACTCGTATATATACTCACACTCACTCTTATACATACATACACACACTCGCATACATACTCACACTCACTCGCATACATACTCACACTCACTCGCATACATACACACACTCACTCGCATACATACACTCACTCGCATACATACACTCACTCGCATACATGCTCACACTCACTCGCATACATGCTCACACTCACTCGCATACATGCTCACACTCACTCGCATACATGCACTCACTCACTCACTCGCATACATACACACACTCACTCATATACATACTCACACTCACTCGCATACATACACACACTCACTCGCATACATACACTCGCTCGCATACATACACACACTCGCTCGCATACATACTCACACTCGCTCGCATACATACACTCGCTCGCATACATACTCACACTCACTCACATACATACTCACACTCACTCGCATACATACTCACACTCACTTGCATACATACACTCACTCACTCGCATACATACATACACTCACTCGCATACATGCACACACTCACACGCATACATACACACACTCACTCGCATAAATACACACACTCACTCGCATACATACACACACTCACTCGCATACATACTCACACTCACTTGCATACATACATACACTCACTCGCATACATACATACACTCACTCGCATACATTCTCACACTCACTCGCATAAATGCTCTCACTCACTCGCATACATACACACACTCACTCGCATACATACATACACTCACTCGCATACATACTCACACTCACTCGCATACATGCACTCACTCACTCGCATACATGCACTCACTCACTCGCATACATGCACTCACTCACTCGCATACATACACACACTCACTCATATACATACTCACACTCACTCGCATACATACATACACACACTCGCATACATACTCACACTCACTCGCATACATACTCACACTCGCTCGCATACATACTCACACTCGCTCGCATACATACTCACACTCACTCGCATACATACTCACACTCACTCGCTTAAATACTCTCACTCACTCGCATACATACTCACACTCACTCGCATAAATACACACACTCACTCGCATACATAAACTCACTCACATACATACACTCACTCACTCGCATACATACTCACACTCACTCGCATAAATACTCTCACTCACTCGCATACATACATACACTCACTCGCATACATGCACACACTCACTCGCATACATACATACACTCACTCGCATACATACACACACTCACTCGCATACATACATACACTCACTCGCATACATACATACACTCACTCGCATACATACTCACACTCACTCGCATACATGCACTCACTCACTCGCATAAATGCTCTCACTCTGTTTTGTCTATTGAACTATAATTTCAAGAGTTTTAGGTTTGTTGTTTGGGACTCTTATTTTGAAAATTACCTGACTAATCAAGGGGGCAGCCATTATTGTTCAGTGTGATCAGTCTTCTCTATCAATAAGCTCCATGTGACTGCTGCTCCAGTTTTTCTCAAAGTTCATGCCTTCGAAAGCATTGTCAGTAAGTTGTCACTGTGAAACATGTTAATTGAGAACATCTTTTCTTTGATTTTGTGCTGTTTTATTTTTTTATTGCTAATAATTGTTGTTTTATACACTAATTGCACAACGATTAACTGCTGTTTCAGCCTTTATGCATGTGTTTATATTTTGCAATCGATATACTAAAAGCATCTTATTTCTGTGTTGTTTTTGACAGTTTTACTCTCATTCAATGCATGTTGGAGTAAACATCAGGAGTTTTGGAAACTATAACCTGGCTCCAGTCTTTATTTGAAGGGAGTTTGGCTTGCTGCTGAATTGTGTTCACTCACATAGAAACACACAAGGAGAGCAGTACAGTAAAATTACATAAACTCAGCTGGCTGAACATCGTGGCAGAAGCATACAGCAGCAGTTAGTGAGCATCATGGCTGAAAAGTGTACAAAAGACACCACATCCGGGAAGATGCAAAGTAAGAGTAATAGAGCATCTCACACATCCTCTAAAGGTTCCATAAGGTCTTCGAAATCCTCAAGATCTTCAGTTGGTGTTGCTGCAGCACATGCTAGAGCAAAGGCAGAGGCTGCACGAGCGCGAGCTACTTATGCAGAGAGAGAAATTGCAATTAAGGTGGACAAAGCCAGACTAGAAGCAAACTTGGAAGCATTGCATCTAGAAAAAGAGGCCGCAGCTGCTAACGCAGAAGCAGACATTTTAGAAGCGGCAGCAGAGCTTAACGATGAGGAACTGTATGACAGGAAAAGTCATTCTTCATTAGCACGAAGCACAGAAAAGCGCATTTGCGATTATGTCAGGGACCAATCTACACATCTTTGTGAACAGGTCAACTTAATCACTGACCAGTGTCAGGATCGCAAATCTGAACCAGACCAAGTAATGGGTCAGAACCAATGTACTTCTCAAGCTGAACCAAATATAGTACATGTGAATGGGACCCAGTATGTCGTACTTGACGCATGTTCTTCATCATCATCTCAAAGAGTGCCAAAAATGCAAAAGACAAAATTCCCAACAAACATAGAGGAATCAATGGGAAAACAAGTTAGCAATAATTGGCAGCAACAGACAAAATACGGTGATGTATTCAGTTCTTTGCCACAACACTCAGAAACTTCAGCTATGCTGGACCTAGTGAAATATCTTGCACGTCGCGAGCTGGTGAGCAGTGGTTTAACATGCTTTGATGATTGCCCTGAAAGTTACAGAGCCTGGAGGTCTTCTTTTCTCAACACAGTAAAAGACTTGAGTCTCACAGCCAGTGAGGAGCTACACTTGTTGTTAAAGTGGCTCGGCAAAGAATCTTCAGAATATGTGAGACGACTAAGGGCAGTTCACATAGGAAACCCAGACACGGCCTTGAAAATGGTCTGGAACAGACTTGATGAATGTTACAGCTCACCTGAAGTTATAGAGAGTGCACTGTTTAAGAAATTAGACAATTTTCCTAGGATTTCCAGCAAAGACAACCTCAAATTAAGAGAGCTCGGAGATCTGTTAATGGAGCTGCTCTCAGCCAAAGAAGATGGCTATCTACCAGGCTTAGCCTATTTAGACACTGCTCGTGGCATCAGGCCCATTGTTGAGAAACTGCCATATACCTTACAAGAGAAATGGATTTCTCAAGGCTCAAAGTTCAAAGAAGAGTTTGGTGTCACTTACCCTCCTTTCTCATTCTTTACTCAGTTCATTTGCAATCAAGCCAAAACACGCAATGATCCCAGCTTTGCCTTTTCCAGTAGTTCCCGTCCTCAGTATGAAGGACCCCCTTTGAAACGCACCAACTTCAAGACGCCAGTGCTGGTACATAAAACTGAAATCTCTCAAAGTGCATTGCAAGACAAAATTCCAAGTAAAAATGATCCAGCCAAATACTGTCCCATTCACAATAAACCCCACCCTTTAATGAAATGTCGAGGTTTCAGATTGAAGACAATTGATCAGCGAAAAGCTTATCTGAAAGATCAAGGGATTTGCTTCAAGTGCTGTTCATCAACATCACATTTTGCCCGCGATTGCAAAGCCTCCCTAAAGTGCGATGAGTGTAACAGTGACAGCCATAACTCAGCTCTGCATCCTGGTCCACCCTCATGGGCACTCAGAACTCGAAGTCCTCCATTACAGCATGGCGGGGAGGATGCAGGAGAAATTCCTGTAACACAAGAAGTGAGCTCTCTTTGCACCGAAGTCTGTCATGGCCTTTCCACAAAATCTTGCTCCAAAATATGTCTCGTCAAAGTGTTTCCTGAAGGGCATCCTGACAATGCAGTAAAGATGTACGCTATGCTTGATGATCAGAGCAACAGATCTCTGGCCAGGTCAAAGTTTTTTGACTTATTTAACATTAATAGCAAGGCATCTACTTACAGCTTAAAGACATGTGCTGGATTGACTGAGTGCTCTGGAAGAAAAGTGAATGGCTTTCGGATCGAAGCAGCAAATGGTGGAATTAATCTTGCACTGCCAACATTAATTGAATGTGATGAAATACCCAACAACCAGGATGAAATTCCAACACCTGAAGCTGCTCTTCATCACCCTCACCTCAAAAATATTGCATCTGAAATTTCAGCTCTGGACCCTAAAGCCCACATTCTCTTGCTGCTTGGGCGTGACATACTCAGAGTTCATAAGGTGAGAAAACAAATTAACGGCCCACACAACACACCTTTTGGACAAAAACTAGACCTAGGATGGGTTCTGGTCGGTGAAGTGTGCCTTGGAGATGTGCACAAGCCCAGTGTTTCCAGTTTCAAAACAAACATCCTAGAAAATGGAAGACCCTCACTGTTTATTCCTTGTACCAGTCATGTAAACATCAAAGAAAAGATCACCAGCAACTTAACAACTGTGTATACAGCTCATGGCTTTGGAACCCACTGGGATATGGGCAAAGACAATCTAGGCCAAACTCTATTTAAGAGTACAGAGAACGATAGCAAGACCGCATCCTCCATCGAAGATGAAATCTTTCTAAAGATTATGGAGAAAGAGGTTTACCAGGATAATTCCAACAGTTGGGTAGCACCTCTGCCCTTTAAGTCCCCACGGCCAGTTCTTCCAAATAACAGAGATCAAGCTTTAAGCCGCCTCTCTTCATTGCGGCGCACTCTAGAACGTAAGCCAGATATGAAAGAACAGTTTGTAGCCTTCATGCAGAAACTATTCGACAGTGGCCATGCAGAAGTTGCAGCTCCACTACCAAATGGAAGAGAGTGCTGGTATTTGCCACTATTTGGAGTCTATCATCCGAAAAAGCCTGATCAGATCAGGGTGGTATTTGACTCCAGCGCACAGCAAGAAGGTATTTCTCTCAATAATGTACTGCTCACAGGACCAGACCTTAATAACAGCCTTATTGGAATCTTGATGCGTTTCAGGAAAGATTGTGTAGCAGTGATGGCAGACATACAACAGATGTTTCACTGTTTTGTTGTGAGAGAAGACCACAGAGACTACCTGCGCTTCCTATGGCATCGAGATAATGATCTCGAAAAGGACATTGTTGAATACAGGATGAAAGTCCATGTGTTTGGCAACAGCCCTTCCCCAGCGGTAGCAATTTACTGCTTAAAGCGAGCAGCAGAGAAGGGTGCGCAACAATATGGTCCAGACACCAGACGGTTTGTGGAACATGAGTTCTATATGGATGATGCGCTAATTTCCTTGTCAACTGAAGAGGAAGCGATAGACTTGCTAAAGAGAACACAAGCATCCCTCTCTGAATCAAACCTGAGGTTGCATAAGATTATATCCAACAGTGTAAAGGTACTCCAAGCATTTCCAACAGAGGATCACGCAAAAGACATCAAAGACCTTGATCTCAGTGGAACAACCATGCCTACACAACGCAGCCTTGGTCTGAATTGGGAAACTGCGACTGACACATTTACTTTCAAAGTTTCAGTGAGCGACAAGCCATTCACACGCCGTGGTGTCCTATCCATAATCAATAGTCTCTTTGACCCTCTTGGTTTTGTGGCTCCTGTCACTATACAGGGCAGGTTTCTTCTCAGAGAACTATCTATCGAAGGAACAGACTGGGATGCACCACTTCCACAAGAGATGCGTGGTGAGTGGGAATCGTGGAGAGATTCTTTAAAAGACTTGCAACACCTTCACATTTCTCGTCCTTACACACCCAACTCTCTTTCAAAGGCAAATCGCAAAGAAATCTGTGTTTTCTTAGATGCATCAATGAAAGCTATTGGAGCTGTAGCATATCTCAGAACAGTAAACGGAGATGGACAGATCAGCATTGGCTTCATCTTAGGAAAAGCAAAACTGACACCGAAAAACCAACCTACCATACCCAGATTAGAGCTTTGTGCAGCAGTCTTGGCAGTGGAGGTAGCAGAACTCATTGTTCAGGAGATTGACTTCAAACCAGATGCGATTACCTTCTATTGTGATAGCAAAATTGTACTTGGCTACATCTACAACGAAAGTAAACGTTTCTATGTCTATGTCCACAACAGGGTGCAGAGAATCAGACAATTTTCCGAACCAAAGCAGTGGCGATACGTACCCACAGAGCACAATCCCTCGGACATTGCTTCTAGGTCCATCCATGCATCTCAGCTCAAGAAATCTAACTGGCTCACAGGTCCAGCATTTCTACGTAAGTCGCATGGAGATGACTTCATTATGACTTCATTAAAGTATCCATGGACACTTCAAGTTGCATCAATGCACTTCGCAGGTTTTTCGCAATCCGTGGCCCTGCAAAACAACTACATTCTGACTGCGGGACTAACTTCATCGGTGCTTGCAATGAGCTTGAATTCCAAAAAGTAACGGAAGACTCAAAGTTGCAAAGGTACATCAATAATGAAGGATGCACATGGGTTTTCAACCCGCCACGCTCTTCTCATATGGGAGGTGCATGGGAGCGAATGATTGGTCTGGCTCGTAGAATTCTTGACTCAATGTTGATGCGAGAAGGACACTCCAATCTCTCAGATGAAGTGCTTTGCACACTTATGGCGGAAGTGACAGCAATCATTAACAGCAGACCTCTGGTACCCGTTTCTATGGATGCAGACTCACCCTTGATACTTACCCCTGCGATGCTTCTAACGCAAAAATCAAGCACTCCACCTCCAGCAGGGAACTTCTCTGAAAAGGACATTCATAAACGCCAGTGGCGACAAGTACAGAGCCTAGCCAACCAATTCTGGTGTCGCTGGAAACGAGAATACCTGCAAACACTGCAAGTTCGTCACAAATGGCAGGAACCCTACCCAAACATCCAGGAGGGTGACGTAGTGCTACTAAAGGACACTCAAGTAGCCCGAAATGAATGGCCTATGGCGCTTGTCACAAATGTTTTCCCTGGTCAAGATGGAAAAGTTCGCAAGATTGAACTTAAAGTGACTAAAGAAGGGTCTAGCAAAACTTTCCGGAGGCCTATATCCGAAGTAATTCTCTTGCTTAGGAAATAAGTTACTTTAAACAGTTTGTTATGGATGACATCTTCATAGATGCCAGGCGGGGAGTGTTCTGTCTATTGAACTATAATTTCAAGAGTTTTAGGTTTGTTGTTTGGGACTCTTATTTTGAAAATTACCTGACTAATCAAGGGGGCAGCCATTATTGTTCAGTGTGATCAGTCTTCTCTATCAATAAGCTCCATGTGACTGCTGCTCCAGTTTTTCTCAAAGTTCATGCCTTCGAAAGCATTGTCAGTAAGTTGTCACTGTGAAACATGTTAATTGAGAACATCTTTTCTTTGATTTTGTGCTGTTTTATTTTTGTATTGCTAATAATTGTTGTTTTATACACTAATTGCACAACGATTAACTGCTGTTTCAGCCTTTATGCATGTGTTTATATTTTGCAATCGATATACTAAAAGCATCTTATTTCTGTGTTGTTTTTGACTGTTTTACTCTCATTCAATGCATGTTGGAGTAAACATCAGGAGTTTTGGAAACTATAACCTGGCTCCAGTCTTTATTTGAAGGGAGTTTGGCTTGCTGCTGAATTGTGTTCACTCACATAGAAACACACAAGGAGAGCAGTACACACTCACTCGCATACATACACACACTCACTCGCATACATACTCACACTCACTCGCATACATGCACACACTCACTCGCATACATACTCACACTCACTCGCATACATGCACACACTCACTCGCACACATACATACACTCACTCGCATACATACACACACTCACTCGCATACATACTCACACTCACTCGCATAAATACTCTCACTCACTCGCATACATACACACACTCACTCGCATACATACTCACACTCACTCGCATACATACTCACACTCACTCGCATAAATACTCTCACTCACTCGCATACATACACACACTCACTCGCATACATACTCACACTCACTCGCATAAATACTCTCACTCACTCGCATACATACTCACACTCACTCGCATACATACACACACTCACTCGCATAAATACTCTCACTCACTCGCATACATACACACACTCACTCGCATACATACACACACTCACTCGCATAAATACTCTCACTCACTCGCATACATACACACACTCACTTGCATACATACACACACTCACTCGCATAAATACTCTCACTCACTCGCATACATACACACACTCACTCGCATACATACTCACACTCACTCGCATACATACTCACACTCACTCGCATACATACACACACTCACTCGCATAAATACTCTCACTCACTCGCATACATACACACACTCACTCGCATACATACACACACTCACTCGCATACATACACACACTCACTCGCATAAATACTCTCACTCACTCGCATACATACTCACACTCACTCGCATACATACACACACTCACTCGCATAAATACTCTCACTCACTCGCATACATACACACACTCACTCGCATACATACACACACTCACTCGCATACATACTCACACTCACTCGCATAAATACTCTCACTCACTCAATCGCATACATACACACACTCACTCGCATACATACACACACTCACTCGCATACATACTCACACTCACTCGCATAAATACTTTCACTCACTCGCATACATACACACACTCACTTGCATACATACTCACACTCACTCGCATACATACACACACTCACTTGCATACATACACACACTCACTCGCATACATACACACACTCACTCGCATACATACATACACTCACTTGCATACATACTCACACTCACTCGCATACATACACACACTCACTCACATACATACATACACTCACTTGCATACATACTCTCACTCACTCGCATACATACACTCACTCACTTGCATACATAATCACACATACTGACATTCTCACACTCACGCCCAATTCACACATACACTCACTCACATACTCGCACTTACTCACACACTCACACTTATCATAATGAGTTTATGTGAAGTTTGTTTTAAATTCACTTAAATTAAAAGCAGGTTATATTCTTGAAAGCCTAATAAATATTAAAACAGCTATAATTAATGGTGTCACAGTCTGGTCCTGATCCGCCTGTTTTGTCCCTCATGTGTTCCCGTAGCTGTCTTGTTTTGATTACCCATTTAGTTCACCACCTGTATGTAATTTCCTATTGTATTTAAACCCTCATGTGCTCCATTGTCTTTGTCAGTTGATAACGTTACCTGTGCTGAGTGTGTGGATGTACTGCTTCCGAGTTTTGCACCCCCGTGTGCCTTTTGAGTTCTGTTATTAAAGTGTTTTTTGGTTTACTTCTGTGTTCTCCTCATTTTAACAATTTGAACATTTAAACAACTGCTAAGAGAACAAACTGTATTAGTTTTCTTAATAAATGGTGTGTTACCTATACTCTCTTCCTCCTCTGTGAGCTCTGAGGAAATTATAAACAACTTCTCAGCTTACTGGCTTTATGATATTTATATATGTCTGTGTGTGAATCATAATAGTCATATCATTTTATTCAGGGCTTTCATTGTTTCCAAAGGGCACAGTAACCATGTGCAAAAGATATTGTGTCAAGCCAGCATAGCAAGTTTTCACACACGCACACGCACACACACACAAAATATTTTGTGGTTCCAATTTATAATTTTTCCAATTTTTAATAGCTCACTTCATCATAAATGAGTTGAGTTGAGTTGAAAATGTTTATGCGGTGATCCTGATTTTATTGGATTTGTTCATGCGTAAGTTTGTTTGGGCTGGAATAGAAACAGAAAATGCCAAACGTTCATTTAATGCAGTATTTAACACACATTTAAAAGGGCTGTAGATGAAGCTTAGACGTCCGTCAGGGTTGTCTTGTGTGTGCAGTGTTTTGTTTTTCCTTAATAAATTTGCTTCCTGTCTGCTGATCTCTTTGTGAACCATTTGTTTATGGTTGTTTTGTTTAAATTTGGTTTGTATTTTGTTGTTTTGTATTTGCTGGTCCCTCAGTGAATTTGCCTGTCTATATTGCTTTGCTTTGCCACATTAGTCTGGATTTGTTTTGGTTCTGTTTTTTTAATAAAGTCACCTTTCTTTACATAGCATTTTTTTACAGTAGAGATTGTTTCAAAGCAGCTTTACAGAGATAACATAAATAACATAATAATAACATAATAATGCAACGAAGATGGTTTTGGCTGTACAGCAGCTCTAGAAGATAATAATAATTAAGTGTCCTCGAATAAACAAGCCAGAGGCGACAGTGACAAGAACTCAAATTTCAGCAGAAAAGCCCTTGGGAGAAACCAGACTCAGTCGGGGAACCAGTTCTCCTCTGGCCAACAAGCAAACAGTGCATGATTATGATATAGACAACATTTCAGATTGAGATCAGGAAACTCAAAACATTGAATCCAGTTCCGTCTGTTTTTTTTTTGGATCTGTGCCGAAGGCTGTTTTTGAGGCCATCACGAGTCTTTTAGAGTCACGGTCTCTGCTGACACTTCAGTGCTTTGCTTTTGCTTGTATTCAGTGTGTTTTTGCTTTGTTTAAATTTGCTGTTTAAGTTGCATTTGCTTCTTTTTTGCATTTATTTGTTCTGTTTGTATGAAGTGGTGTGAACATGGAACATCGAATGGTAGTTGGTTTCCAGTCCGTCATATCTTTAATTTTAAATGGCAGGTATCGGTAGAAGTACATCTGTAATTTGTTTAGTCTGTTTGGAGATTCTGTCTGCCTGGGTCTGGGTCGTGCCTTCATCACGGAGAGAAGTGTGTGTGTGTGTGTGTGTGTGCGTGTGCCTTCATCACGGAGAGAGGTGTGTGTGTGTGCGTGCGTGTGTGTGTGCGTGCGTGTGCCTTCATCACGGAGAGAGGTGTGTGTGTATGTGTGTGTGTGCATGTGTGTGTGTGTGTGTGCGTGTGCCTTCATCACGGAGAGAGGTGTGTGTGTGTGTGTGTGTGGGTGCGTGCGTGCGTGTGCCTTCATCACGGAGAGAGGTGTGTGTGTGTGCATGTGTGTGTGTGTGTGTGTGTGCCTTCATCACGGAGAGAGGTGTGTGTGTATGTGTGTGTGTGCATGTGTGTGTGTGTGCGTGTGCCTTCATCACGGAGAGAGGTGTGTGTGTGTGCGTGCGTGTGTGTGTGCCTTCATCACGGAGAGAGGTGTGTGTGTGTGCATGTGTGTGTGTGTGCCTTCATCACGGAGAGAGGTGTGTGTGTATGTGTGTGTGTGCATGTGTGTGTGTGTGTGTGCGTGTGCCTTCATCACGGAGAGAGGTGTGTGTGTGTGCATGTGTGTGTGTGTGTGTGTGTGTGTGCGTGTGCCTTCATCACGGAGAGACGTGTGTGTGTGTGCATGTGTGTGTGTGCCTTCATCACAGAGAGAAGTATGTGTGTGTGTGTGCGTGTGTGTGTGTGTGTGTGTGGTGTTTGCGCATGAATGAATTCCTTGTACCTATAGGGTTTCAGCATTTGCACTTCACAAGAAAAATGTGCCGTTGATGTTTCCGTGTCTATATGATTCATACTCAGATGCCTGACAGGAACATTTGATGCCGTTGACAGAAGAAATGCAGCGTTTCACGTGAGAAACACCTATAATCTTCATTCCACTCCAACCGCCCTTCCCTCTGTTTCATGAACTCTCACGTGTGTTAATGCTTCTGTTGCATAACCTTTAAATGAAGGCACTAAGCTCTTGAAATTCACTATGAAGCTGATTGATTTAATATTGAAATTTCAATTAAACAATTAATCTATCATACACTACAGTTAAACGATTAATGGTTATTTACATAGAATCTATCAATACAGACCGTAATCTGTAATCTGTTTTTGACTTTTATAACTTTTATGAATTAAAAAATCACTTTTAAGACTGTTATAAACTATACAACAGACCGGTATGGAACATGCGCTTAAATGCTCAAAAATGTTTCTGAACACTGGAACTGTTACGTGTACCAGGAGTGCGGTGTGTGATGTGGAGAAGGACGAGGCGACAGCTCTGCAGAACACTCTTACTTTATTAACAGAAAACACTTTAAATTTAAACGCAAAAGGCAGCTTCAAGAATTCTGCGATTAAATAATAACCACCTACTCGCACTCATTCACACACACAAATACTCACACTCACTTACAAAAACTCACACTTACCCTCACTCACAAACAAAAACACTCACACTCACACACACACACACACACACACACACACACACACACACACACACACACACACACACACACACACACACACACACACACACACACACACACACACACACACACACACACACACACACACACACACACACACGTGAAGTGCTGCACTGTGTGCACACACACATACAACATTTTTTTTTGTGTTCCAATTTATTGTAATAATTCACCAAAACATGGTTGTAACTGGTTAATTGAAAATGTTTTTTCCCCTTTTACTGGTCTCTGTCTTTATACAAATAATTTAACTGGAGCCAGTTTGTGCTCAAATAAGAGAGACGCTGTAGTGGGATGGGCTTTAAGAGTGTGTGGTGGGTTGGGACATCAGGTAATCACATCCTCTATTGGCACAGGTCAGATTTCTCGTGGCTATGCACTGATGCAAGTCGCTGGGTTTAGTCTCGTATCTTCACTCTGGAAAGGTGGGTTTTGATCATTTTTTAATAGACAGGAGAGAATTATAGACTGAGAATGTGGGAGCTTTTCATATCTGGATTCCTGTAGTTTTAGGAAGCATACAGGCATTTTTAGTCACTATGTTAATGTCGTGCGTATGAAAGGTGATTTTTAATTTTACCCTATACATTTGCTTTAAAAAGTGCGGAGGGAGAAGAAAGCAGAAGAAAATGTTTATCTGTTGTTTTGCATTAGTTGCCAGCTGTGGATTAAATATTTGTAACTTTGTTTTTTAGGTTAGTTGTATATATTTATTACTTATTAATGCTCAATGAAGAAACTGGGAGTTTGTGGTGTATTTTGGTTGTTTTCTTGGATTTTTGTTTCATTGTGGTTGTGTCACATTGGGCAGGTTTGTTTGCTTGATTGGTTTGAATTGCTTAAATATTCTTAGTTTTGTTTCATAATTTAAGTTGTAATTGAAATTTTGTATTGAGACATTAAACGTTTAACCTTTTTCCGTTATTTTTGTATTCTATTTGGTTGTCTGCTTTTGTTTTTTTATTTATTCATCATTATCTATCTATCTATCTATCTATCTATCTATCTATCTATCTATCTATCTATCTATCTATCTATCTATCTATCTATCTATCTGTGTGTGTGTGTGTGTGTGTAATAGTGTATGGTTGACGGATTCCCTCGCTCTAACTAATAACATACCATATGATTTTATTTAGATCGTCACAGATAATCACTTATAATCACTCTTAAAAATTAAAGCTATACCTAATAACTGAAAAAGGTGTAGGCTGAAGCCTCTGCTTATTAAGCCTACCCTTCATACATAATTATCTATCAAATGAGCGTCACAATTTCACAGGTATAAAGACAAGAGAAAAGAAAGAAAAAGAGAAAAAAACAAACACAAAACAACAAGGTACACATTTCAGATACTATTATAATATAAATATAAATATATACACATTGAATTAAATAATTATTTACCACCTTGTTTTTAAACATTTTCTTGAATACACAAAGTGAATTACACAATTTTAAATCCTCATTCAAATGATTCCATAGATTAACGCCTGTGACAGATATGCATCTATTTTTTGTATTAGTTCTTACCCTTATTTTTTTTTAAATATGCAATCCTCTTACTTCAAACAGCAAATGATTATAGACCTTATACATTGTCTGTACAGTATAGAAATTAACCATATAATTTTTTTAAAGCTTTTCAATTACTAAATTTTAGTAATTACATTAATAAAAAGTTGATTGGTTGGTTCGTAATAGTCAAAAAAAAAAAAAGTATGATCCTTATTGCTCTTTTTTGGAAAATTGGATTTATATCTTTATATCTTGGATTTTATCTGCATGTCCCCGAACCTCCACACAATAGGCCATGTATGGAACTATGAGTGCACAGTACAAAATATATAATGAGTTTTCATTAAAAATATGTTTAGTTTTATGTAATATTGCAATGGATTGTGACATTTTTCTTTTTACATGATTAATATGTGGGTTTCAGCATAATTTATGATCTATTATAACGCCTAGAAATTTATTTTCATATACTCTATCTATTTTCTGATGGAATATTTGTAGTTTTGTACCTTTTAGTTATTATTGCTAGTGAAGGTTAAACCAGTTGGTTGAATTTGAAAGAGTTTTTGTAGCGTTGTTGACAGACGGCAGATTGAGGCACACGCTCTTCAAAAATGACAGTGAAAGAAAGTCCAGCTCTCGCTCCGTATGGAAGTGCTTAGGTTTTTGCTTCTTTCTTTCTCCAGCACCACCACTCAATTTGTATACACTTTCTTAAGTTTAAAGAAATAAATTGGAGGTTTTGTCGCTTGCTTGCTAGAGTTTTGCTGCACGTGGCGCTGTTGTGCGCCGTGACCCATGTGTCAGAAAAGGTCAGAGGTCAGACTGGCCGTCAATCAAATGACACATTTCATAGTGAGGACTGATGTGACGTCTACTTCGCTAACACACACACACACAAGCTCTACCATCCACCTGTAGATCGCGATCGATGTATTGGACCGCTCTGACATAAGAATGATTTTTATTACATTTTAATGAATGTCCTCCTCTTAGATTGTATAAACCTGACATCTGACTCAATGTTTACATTGTGCCTTTACAATAGTCTCTGAGAAACAGAAGGAAATGCAAAAAGTATGTCAACCGTCTTTGTTCTCGCCTACACATATTTACATTGAATGACGGTTCTGAAATACGTATCTCTTTACACTGGGCATAGTTTACATGAATATTAATGTTTCCTGTTAAAAACTGGTGGAACAAGACTATTTAAGTGACATATGCTATTTAATATATATATATATATATATATATATATATATATATATATATATATATATATATATATATATATATATATATATATATATATGTATATATATAAAGTAGGTCCACTAAATCAGAATATTTCCGAAGTCAAAAAGGAACATTTAAAACTCTGCTGTCACGATTATGTTGTTATTTTCACCTTTCCATGGACTCTTAGTTTGCCTTGCCGTGTCACATGTTCCCCGTTCCTTTACTCACCGTCACCCAGTCCCGTCCATCACATATTAGTCACAGGTGTTTTGTGTTCCAGTCAATCATAGTCAGCATTTAAGTTCTCCTTGTTCACTCCCCAGTTTGTCAGTTGTTAAAGTTATCGTTATGTCTCCTGTGGTCAGTGAGTTCCTGCACCCCCGTGTGCACTTTGTGTTTGGTTTTTGATTAAAGTGTATTCAGTTTCATCTCCGAGTCCTCCGCGTTCCTCTCCGCATCACACAAGCAAACAGCGTAATATCTGCAGTGATGAAAACTATTTAGTTTTTTTAAGACCATCAGAGCTTGTTGATCAACACTGTCACGGTTTAAGAACAGACCAGTTTTTGTTTAGATAGTCATACAATATGTGATATGAGGAAGAATCATGGAGTAAAAACACACCAACTGCTGCTTTTTGGCCAAACTATTTCTAATATATATCAAACTGTTGCATACATGTCTAGTTTTTGTTTACTTCCTGGTTCCCGAAACGTAATTTACCCTTTTTGTAAAGATGGTAGAGACGTAAACATGATTTTCTAAGCCATTGTGAAACCTGATGCATCGTAAAAAAGTCAGTCTCTTATCGATAACTTTGTATCAGTAAAGTTGTAAAGTAAAATCTGAACCATTGAAGGTAATCAAATGTGTATTGGTCAATAAAGTGAGATTAAATGCATTAAAATATTTGTTTTATGTAGCCAGTGAGGTGGTAATTGGGGTGAGGTGTGGCCAGGCAGGTATTTAAGCAGGCATCTGAAAGGATGCCGAGAGATTGGGCCTGATCCTTTGGTGGGAAGTGTGTTGGTGTGACACTTCCCTTGGATGTGTGTACATGTTGCCTGGTCGCGTTGTAGGCTGATGCTACACCCATTCTCCTCGTGATTAATGAGATGGTGCGGATTAAAAGTTGTTTGCTGTTCCTCTTATGTTTGTTTAATTTTCTCAGCTAGCCAGTGCCCATGTGTGCGCTTTTGGTTGACAGTGCAGGTTGATGGTAAAGTGTAAGGGTGACTGGCTAGCGGAGTGTTTTTTTATGTATTTTTTGTTTGTTTAACACTTCCCAGCCTCGTTTTGTCTGACAACCTTTCTTTTCTTTACACATTGTACTTTGTTATACAAGCTATTCCATTGTATGAGGTGTATTTGCAGTGGGATTTCTTCCTTTTTTGGTTTGGTATTATACCTTTTGTGTGTGATTTGATTTTGGGAGTATTCATGTAGTTTATTCTTTATTTTTGGATTGTTTTGTGTACTTAAGTTGAGTTTGTGTTTTGGTTTAGAGGGTTGGCTGACTGATTACATCTTTCGAGGGTAAAGGAATGTTTTGTTACTATTTGTTTTAAAAAGCTTATTCTATTGATTTTGTATTAATAAATAATCTTTTTCTGTATCAGAATTGTTTTTCTTTCGAGTATATTATATTGAGTTTTTTTTGTGGTCACCCTTGCCAGAAACAAGCAAGTGGCTAGTTACATTTATATAATATTATTATTCTAAACATTGTGACAGGAGAGCTGTCAGTAAATAAATTAAAAACAAAATAACTTGCGTAACCTATGTGAAAAAATAAATATATTATCAATTTAAAAGTAATACGTTACTTAACTAGTTAATTAAATTACTAATCTGATTACAAAACTCCAGTTACTTATACAGTAATACCTCGGTTTACGAGCGACTTGGTATACGAGCAAATCGGTGTACGAGCACGGAGGGTCGTATATCGGTGTACGAGCATTGTTTCGGTGTCCGAGAATTTTTTTTCCCTCACCCATGCGCAGTTTTGCGTCGAAAAGATCCCTTTATCACCCCTTAACTCGTTCATTCTCTCAGTGTCTCACAGTATGGGTGCATCATTCACCACAGTGCATTATTTTATAAGTTGTTGTGAATATGATTACATGTGAATATGATGAAACTTTATTAATGGAGCATGTTACCAACACCACACATTGCTTACTAATGAGACTCACGTGTGTTCACAGTCCAACGCACCCAATGACGTTCTTAAAGGGCTGTACACTTTTAGAGAACAGCATACTATAACAGTTATAACTCTGTACAGATCATATACATAAGTGATTTACAGTGGTTTTACCTCGTGTTGTTGCATTAATTGTGATCGCTATTCTTCACGTTGTAATATCGTTACAAATGTTGAAGGAACTAGTTAATCTGATGTGTCAATAAGTGTTAAGTTAACAGTCTTGTCACTTTAAGAGGGCGGGGTTTCAGTCGGCGCTAGAGAGAGTGGAGTTCTGAGGGATTTGAGAGAGAGCTGGTAAGCAGAGATAGTTTTGATTCTTCTGTTATGTATGGCGTGGGTTGAAGCCAGAACCGCAATCCGATAGTTCTCAATAAAATCTCTGAATGAGAAGGAACCTGTCTGGTTATTAAAAGAAGCAAAGCTACAATGTAGTGAAATATATAAGCAGTAACACCCCCTCCCCCCCCCCCCCCCCCCCCCCTCCTCTCGTCTCGTCTCGATCATGCCAGCAGTGAAGAGGTAAAGTGCATGTTACAGTAAATAGTTGATAATGACAGTTAAACTCTAAAAATACTTAATTAGTATTTATATGAGATCTTAATGGTTATCATTTTAAATGTAATTAATAGGTTAAAACTAAAAAAATATTTAAAATGGGCATTTATGGTCGTGTGGAACGAATCAAGTGATTTTTAGTGCGTTCTTATGGGGGAAATTTTTTTGTTGTACGAGCATTTTGGTTTACGAGCTCGCTCTTGGAACGAATTAAACTCGTAAACCGAGGTATTACTGTAATGTGTTTCCTCAACATGTCTGACAGGAATCTTCGTAGAGACGTATTACAGGTGAGCAAATGCTCTAAAATATACGTCTTCCAGATGTAAACACATAGACGTCTCTGAACGTTTATGTACATCTCTATGTTAAGCCTTTGAAGAACTTGAATCGTCACTTGCCGTGTGAATCAGCCATCATTCAGAACATCAGACTATATAACTAAAACACATATTTAATAAAAACATTCATTTTTAAAACATCAAGCCCAGGCCAGAGTAGGTGAGAAAAAGTAACAGAAAAGTAACTTTCCATGAAAAGGGAGCAACACAATATTGTAATGCATTAGTTACTTTCCCCCACACTGCCTGTCAGATGTTAAATAGACATTTACATTTTTTTGGAAGATGTTTATGATTTATACTGTATGTAAAATTGAGATCTTAAAGATCTTTTTCATGTTTTTTTTCACAGCAGAAGCTTTCCAGATATTTAACAAACGTCATCTCATCAAAATGCATGTTCCTCCCCAAAATATCAGATGATATAATAGATTTACATTTAAAACATAGAATGTCATGGGAACCAACAACAGCACATACAGTTACCTATATTTCTATTTATAATGCAGCCACTTTAAATTTACATGATGCTTGACTTCCGGGCAACTGAACATGGAAAATAATTTTTAAATATAATTAAAAACAACTGCCAATTCAGAGAAAATGTGGAGGAAAATACCACATTAAAATTCACATTTCTGCATTTGTGAGACGCTTTTTTCCAAAGCGACTTGCATTGCATTCAAGAAACGCATTGACATTCTAATAAGTTCTTGCTTTCCCTGGGAATCGAACCCATGACCTTGATGTTGCACGCCAAAAAAGGAGCAGTTGTGTGGGTATCAAATATGTGTGTGTGTTTCTGAAAGAATAGGACTGAAGTAGAAATAAGACTGCATCGGCTCAGGTCGCTGCGTGCCGTTTACATTCAATCGTGCAGCCGACGCGCTCTCACGACAGCTAACGTTCCCGGGAGAATGGAGACTCCACCCCGAGGCGGTCCAGCTGATCTGGAGTCGATTCGGGGAAGCGCAGGTTGACCTGTTCGCTTCCCAGGAATCCTCCCACTGCCAGTTGTTTTTTTCCCCTGACCGACGGGACCCTCGGCACGGATCCACTGGCACACAGCTGGCCCCGGGGCCTACGCAAATATGCGTTCCCCCCAGTGAGCCTTCTTGCACAGATCCTGGTGCTTTCTCAGGGACAGGGCACCATTTGGCACCCGCATCCAGATCTTTGGAACCTCCACGTGTGGTCCCTGGACGGGACGCGGAAGACTTAAGTGGCCTACCACCGGCAGTGGTAGACACTATCACTTCGGCTAGAGCCCCCTCTACGAGGCTGGCGTATGCCTTGAAGTGGAGTCTATTCTCTGAATGGTGTTCTTCCCGGCGGGAAGACCCCCGGATTTGCCCGATCAGCTCTGTGCTTTCCTTCCTTCAAGGTGGGTTGGAGCGGCAGCTGTCCCCCTCTACCTTGAAGGTATACGTAGCTGCCATTGCAGCTCATCATGTTCCCATCAATGGCAGGTCTCTTGGAAAGCACAACCTGGTCATCAGGTTCCTGAGAGGGGCTAGGAGGATAAACCCTCCCAGGCCGCCCCTCTTTCCCTCCTGGGACCTCTCTGTCATCCTCTCAGGCCTACAGAGAGCTCCCTTCGAGCCCCTCGAGTCAGTGGAGCTCAAGATATTGTCTTTCAAGACAGTGCTCCTGACTGCACTCGCTTCCTTTAAGAGGGTAGGGGACTTTTCGGTCAAGTCAAGTCAAGTCACCTTTACTTATATAGCGCTTTTTACAATACGGATTGTTTCAAAGCAGCTTTACAGTGGTCACATGAAAACATTATAAACAAAGTTTGTTTGGCTGAACAGCAGCCTTAAAAGAGCAGGCAAATTAATACAATTGATGAATATTAAGTGTTAAGTTTTGGTTATTGATTGATTTGATTGATTGATAGTTTGATTATTATATTGATAATTCAAGTCTAATATTAATTCTAATTTGGTCCGGTTAGAGATGGGTTCATGATCGTCACAGGGGAGGGTTTAGTAGAGTCAGGATCTCCGCAGACACTTCAGGGCAGTGCTGTGCTCGTGTCCAGGTGCAGGTCCTTCATCTGATCTGGATACGGCCTGGATCCGGCTGACCACGGTAACCTCGGAATAAATAATATCAGCGTAGATGCCATTCTTCTTCTGATGTAAAGAGTACATCAGATGTTAAGGGAATGTTCCCGGTTCCGGCTGACCTAAATTATGCAGCCTAACAATCATTTTACATGATTTGGATTCAAAATGTATGTATAATGTGTTATGTGTATGCCAGGTTGAAGAGATGTTTTTTTAGTCTAGATTTAAACTGACAGAGTGTGTCTGCTTCCCGAACTGTATTAGGAAGACTGTTCCAGAGTTTAGGAGCTAAATAGGAAAAAGATCGACCGCCAGCAGTTGACTTTGATATTCTAGGTATTATAAGCTGGTCAGTATTTTGGGATCGCAATAGACGTGAAGGACTATAATGTGTTAAGAGATCGCTCAAGTACTGGGGAGCTAAACCATTTAATGTTTTGTAAGTCATAACACAACTCTCACACAAATCAATTAATGTCTGTTTTTGAATGTTTTAATCCATTTACCCATACCCGTGGTCATACCCTTGACCTGATATGTACATCAAGGGGTTGATATCTGTTCCATCTCTTCTTCTGACACTGGTATCTCTGATCATAAACTTCTTGATTTTAGCTAAAGTCTGCCAATATGTAATAAGTGCCCTAAAAATGTCATTTCATACCGCAATCTGAAAGCCATTGATACTGCATCATTCTGTACCTCTATTGCCTCTTCAAACCTTTCTGATGTCTATGTGCTTTCTTCTCCCTCTGTGATATTATCTAAATATCACTCCACAATTTCTGAAATCTTACAGCAGCATGCTCCTACTAAAACCAGGTGTGTCCCTTCCACACACTCTTCTCCTTGGTATACCCCTGAGCTCCGTATTCTCAAAGCTACTGGTAGACGGCTCGAACGTCTTTACAGAAAAACTGGTCTTACTGTACACTATTTATCCTTTCTTGACCATCTCAAAATATACAAATCTGCCCTTATCTCAGCCCGCTCTAGTTTTGTCTCTGCCACGATCAATAAATCCAGTAATAGGCCAAAAGCATTATTCAACACAATAAATAAGCTCACTAAATCTCCACCTCAAGACTCCATAGCTTCGAATGAGCTTTGCAGTTCTTTTCTTGTTTATTTACTTGAAAAGACTGATGCCGTCCACCAATGCTTTTCTAAAAGTGATTCAAAGCTCGACTATCCACCAAATCTATCCTCTCAAACCTTGTCTTGTCTTTCCTTGACAACCCCTTCTTCAGTCTCTAAATTGATCTTGAAATCCAGTTCTTCTTTCTGCCAACTTGATCCTGCTCCAACTTCTCTCCTTAAACTATGCCATTCTGTCATTTCTGCGCCTATCTCGCACTTCATCAATACATCTCTTACCTGTGCTTCATTTCCTCTACCACTCAAAACTGCTGCGGTTACCCCTGTTCTCAAGAAACCCAACCTTGATCCCTCAGTTCTATCTAACTACCGTCCTATTTCCGAATTACCATTCATAGCTAAATTACTAGAAAGCACTGTTGCCACCCAACTCCAGTCTTTTCTAGTTGAAAACAATTTCTTTGATCCCTTTCAATCTGGTTTCCGCCCCCTCCATAGTACTGAAACTGTGCTTGTAAAGGTCTTAAATGACTTACTGCTTTCTGCCGATTCTGGCTCTCTGTCTGTACTTCTATTACTTGATCTCAGCTCTGCATTTGACACAGTGTCCCATGAATTACTTGTCTCACGTCTCTCTGATTTGGGTTTTTCTGGTTCTGCTCTCTCTTGGTTTTCTTCCTATCTCTCTGACAGACAATTTTACATCTCAGTTAAGGATTCCCTGAAGCGAGGTGTTCCCCAGGGATCAGTTCTCGGCCCCTTATTATTCATAATCTACATGATTATGTTATTCATTATATTATTCATAGTCTATTGTAAAGCGTCCTTGAGCTCTGGAAAGGCGCTATATAAATAAAACTTATTATTATTATTATTATTATAAGCAAGATTTTAAAATGTATTCGGTGATTAATAGGAAGCCAGTGCAGGTTTGACAGAACTGGGGTAATATGCTCATACTTCCTGGTTCTAGTAAGAACTCGAGCTGCTGCATTTTGGACCAGCTGGAATTTGTTCATTAAGCGTGCAGGGCAACCACCTAGTAGAGCATTACAATAATCTAGCCTTGAACTCATGAACGCATGAACTAGCTTTTCCGCATTTGTCTTTGAGAGCATATGTTGCAATTTAGATATATTTTTATGATGGAAGAATGTCGTATTACAGATGCTAGAAACGTGGCTTTCAAATGAAAGATTGGTATCAAAGAGCACACAAAGGTTTCTAACTGACGACGAAGACTTGACAGAACAGCCATCGAGTGTTAAGCAGCAGTCTAGATTATTACGTGCAGAACTTTTTGGTTTAATAATTAGAATCTCTGTTTTTTCAGAATTAAGCAGTAGAAAGTTATTAGTCATCCAATTTTTTATATCAGTTATGCATTCTGTTAATTTAGTGAATTGGTATGTTTCATCAGGATGAGAAGAAATATAGAGTTGAGTATCATCAGCGTAACAGTGAAAGCGAATGCCATGCTTCCAAATAATTGCACCCAAAGGAAGCATGTACAAGGTGAAAAGCAATGGTCCTAGTACTGAACCTTGAGGAACTCCATACTCCTCATTTACTGCTACAAACTGATAACGGTCAGATAAGTACGATTTGAACCAGCCTAATGCAACTCCACTAATGCCAACATAGTTTTCAAGTCTATTCAGAAGGATTTTGTGGTCGATTGTATCAAATGCAGCACTAAGGTCCAGTAAAACTAACAGAGATATACAACCACGATCAGATGATAAGAGCAAATAATTTGTAACTCTAATGAGAGCAGTCTCAGTACTATGATATGGTCTAAATCCTGACTGGAAATCCTCGTAGATGCTGTTTCTTTCTAGAAAGGAACATAGTTGTGAAGATATTGCCCTTCCACTTCCTGACTCTCGAGACTGCAGACATGTTTTTCTAAGCTCCGCTCTGACCTGCTTTGCCCTTGCGCTAGTATTCTGTCTGTTCTTCTTCTGACCCACTGCTTGCTGGACTCCTGACAGTATTGAAATGGAATTGATTAACTGGTCAATCAGCGCGATCGATACGATTTTTTCACAAAGAAAGGCAGCTCCGGGAGAGCCCAACTGCCCGGACGGGATGTTTGCTGCTGGGTATGCGATGGACCCATGGAACAACTGGCAGGTCCTGTGCCTAGAGGCACTATCCGTAGAAGATGCGGAAGATTTATATGTGATTGGATTACTGATAGTAAAACGGGATTCATATTCTTTGGCTTTGGGATTGCCCTGACTTATCGAAAGATTGGGAAGACAGCTGCAAGCAAATTCACCCAGCCGCTGTCTGTAGAAATGAAGAATTGCCTCGAGGCCGTGTCTGACCGTCTGAAGGAATTAGATCAGCGAGTGACACAGATTGAGGAACTGAATCATAACCTATGCGAACTGTACCGTAACAACTCAGTCCGGACAGCGAGCCAGATCGGTGAACTTTCACGCATGGTATCCGGTTTGGCCATGAGGCTGGACACGGTGCTGAGGACCAGAACTGAACTTGATTGAACTGATTATGATCCGGACAAATTACCGTAGATCAACAAAATGGATTATTAAAAAGGATTTTCTGCCCCTATCTCTCGGTTGGGAAGCCAGCATGATGACAGCCTGGTCTCCTTCCTTCAGGGAAAAAGCCACAGAACTGTTCTCATAACATCTGATGTTGTGACTAGTCTCCCTCTCATCTGTCTGCGTGGGCAGGGTATGGTCTCCGCGCTCCCCCAGCGTAGACAACTAAGCGCGTCGAGCTGATCTGTGGGATTGAGATACCGAAGCTCTCTTCCCCGTGAGGCTCACGCAGGAACAGTAGCTTAGTCCTTCCTCACGTTGGCCTTCTCCTCCATCCCGACGGGCGTGGAGGTCTAAGTCGACTTCGCGGGGCGCTGGATAGGTTACGTCCGCGGAGGCAGCTGTCCCTGGCACTGCTTGCCAACATCTGCATCTCCGATTCTCGTAACACGACCAGTGCCTGTGCCGCTTTCCATAAGGACCCCATGACGTCAGTCCGACGTAACATCGAACATGACTGACTGATAGGGAACGTCTAGGTTACTATTGTAACCCCCTTTCCCTGAAGGATGGAACGGAGACATTACGTCCCCCGGCCACAGGCCTGAGCCACCGCTGAGACCGGGATACACTCTCGGCTCCTCAGCAAAATATGAATGAAGTGAGCGATGCCGGTCCAATTTACACCCGGAAGCCGGGCGGGGCGGGGCGGGACGGGACTCGGCATGCAAGTTTCACTAGCCAATATTCATTGGCGCGTTTAGTTATACTGGGAGGTGGTTGGGCTCCCAAGCGAGACCCCATGACATCAGTCCAACGTAACGTCTCCGTTTCCTCCTACAGGGAACGGGGGTTACAATAGTAACCTAGACGTTTCTTGCCGCCACCTACTGGAGGTTATATTTGTTTCACCTCCTTTTATGTCAGCAATGATAACTCTGTTTATATGAGCTTGCTAGTGGTTCATATAACGATCATTTATAACATAGAAATTCAGAATATACGTAAATAATGCATCTACTCTACGCTAGTGCTTGATATGTGATATATTTGTACATGTGATTTAATGTAATGATTACAGCCACTGATTTGTCATTGACCTGTCGTTATGAGAAAACAGCCAAGTATTTTTAAAAATGATATATTTATATATACATTTATTATTAATATGGGGTTAATTAGACATACACACTGCTGTGATTGTACTGTCATAATTTCATAATTTCTTGTTTAATTTCAGTTGGTAAATCTGAAGTCAGGCTAGCAAGAATGTTAATCAGCAATCGGATCACAGGTGACTAAAGAAGAAAGTCCAAAGTCAAGAGCAATGCAAGTGAAGCAGAAGTGGTACCATGAGCAGCATGCTAAAGAGTGCAGTTATCATGTGTCCCACCTGAATTTCAGGAACAGTTCAGAAAAGACGGGTCTCTGTCTTATACAGTCACTCTTGGGAATGGACAGGTATACTGCAAAAAATCAACATGCATGAAACACTTCGTATTTTTTATTTTTATGTGCAAACATTGTTTTCTAAAAACAAGGATCATTTTGCTCTTAAAATAAGAAAATATGTCTTGAAGTTTCTGATTTCAGGATGAACTGAAACAAAATATACCGTTCACTTTAAAAACATCCTTCATTCATTTACAGAAATCACCAGAATTGGCAATTTTTCTAAAGAAAATTCAAGTTATATTAACTCAAAAAAGCAAAACAATCTTTAACTTTTAGTTCTAGGAGAGTTAATTTATCTTAAAAGGGAAAAACAAGATTTATTGTCTTATTTCAAGATCAGACAAGGAGCAGAAATGTTGTACCTCCTGTTGAAACCTCCTGTTCCATCACCTGAACCAGCTAAATGACAGTGTTGCACAGCAGAGGAGTGGAATTGCACCAGAAATAATGGTGTCTGAGACTCCAAGTGTGAACTCAGAATGATGTTGGTTGGGAGAGTGATCACTAGAGAGCATGCTTGAACAACATGTGTCCTTACATCTTACAGTGTTGTTGCTCAGGCTCAATGTAGACTTCTGTTAATAAAGACCTGTAAAATAAATAAAGTTCTATATAATGTAGAGCTTCAGTTTTCAGCTTTCAATTTTCCAGGCATGATCCAGCACAATTTGAGAAACCTTAAAATATTCCCAAAATTCTGCATATGGAAAATCATATTAAACATCACTAAGCTATTTTAAACATGAGTGTATTATTAAAAATACAGTACAGTTTATTGGAAAATAAATACTGAAAAGAAAAGCACCAATAATGTCTGTTCTTTTGACTACAGTTAAAGAACATGTAGTAAATATTGAATCTCTTCAGAGAAGTGAAGATTGATCACATGTTTTGAATGGTGTGAATTTGAAGTCTGGCAGGTATTTGTGCAGTTTGTCAAACACGAGTCAAGTACCTGACAGAATGATGGGCTCCACCTTGTCATACTCCCTCAAATCAAACACAAATAGACAACCCAGATCCAGAGAGTAGATGAACTGCCGCAGAGGCCAACCTGAACCCCAGACCTGGAGAGGTTTACCTTCCTACATGTAAGTAACATGTGTTACTTTTCCTTACAGAAAGTTAAACGAGTCTCACTCTTTGAAATTATTATCTCATGTGACCGTTCTCAATGTTAGAGTTGATGATGACGGCGGCTGTGCATCTCAGACCGATTGAACAAACATTTGAGAAACGTCTTTAAGATGTCAGTTTTACATACAATCTGAATCCTAAACATTTTAAAGACATTTTTTAAATGTGTGTTTAACGTCTGACAGGAAACGTCCTAGAGAAGTACTGCAGACGAGTAAATGCTCTAAAAACATGTCTTCCAGATGTAAACGCACATCAAATAGACGTCTCTGTTATTTCTAGTCAAAGCATTTGTCAGTTATGTCTTGTTCAGTGTAAAAGTCTTCGCTACTGAGTGATTCACTCATTAAGTCTTTGCCATTATCTAATGGCGTAACAATTTCTGTTAATAACTCTTGATGCTGTTCACAGCCAGGGACTATTGTTTTCAAGCAGAGGTAATGCTTTTAGTGATTTTACTTTGTGAAAGTTGCATTGATGCATATTTTTGGGATTTAATATTGTATCGTTTTAATAGCTGTATCGTAAATAAGTCACAGCTGAAGGGCGTTGTCAGGCACAGATGGTATGTTCAGAATTTGACAAAAACAAAAGCAAGCATCCTGCCTTGTCGCAATACTGTCCTTGTGCCACTGAACTTGTGATCGATATGACATCTCTTCACTTACAGCTACAAACTGATAGTATGATTTGAACCATGTCAATGCCAATGCATTCCACTAATACCAACGTAAGTTTCGAGTCTATTTAAATGTTGGTTGTGGTTGATATTATCAAATGCACCAAGATCCAATAACAATAACAAAGAGTGTCAGACATGAAACAAGGACGAGATTCAATTGCAAATGACGTGAGTTTATTCCAGGATAAGTGAACACAAAACATAGTCGTTACTCTCGACGCTCACAGGAGAGCTTACCTGTCGATTGAAGTCATCGATAAGGGACTGATCCAGAATAATAATAATAATAATAACAATTCATTACATTTATATACCGCTTTATCAAAGACTCTCAAAGTCGCTTTTTATATGGACGGGGGAATCTCCTCAACCGCCACTAGGGTGCAGCATCCACCTGGATGATGCGACGGCAGCCATATTGCGCCAGAACGCTCACCACACACCAGCATATTGTTGGAGAGGAGACAGAGTGATAAAGCCAATCAGAGAAAGGGGATGGTTAGGAAGCCATGATGGACAAATTTGGCCATGATGCCGGGGTTACACCCCTACTCTTGCGAAGGACATCCTGGGATTTTTAATGACCACAGAGAGTTGGACCTCGGTTTATCATCTCATCCGAAAGACATTGCTCGTTTCAGTACAGTGTCCCTGTCATTATACTGGGGCGGTACGACCCACATAGACCAGAGGGTGAGAACCCCCTGCTGGCCTCCTAACACCACTTCCAGCAGCAATCAAGTCAGTCTCCCATCCAGGAAAAGAACCACGCTGAGCCCTGCTTAGCTTCCATGGGCAACCAGTCGTAGGCTACAGGGTGACATTGCTGCCAGAATGTTTCTAGCAGGAATCCAACTTATCTCCTCCGGACCGGACCTCTCCCAGTCCACCAAGTACTGGAATCTGCATCCCCTCCTTCTCGAATCCAGAATACGATTTACTGAATAAGTTGGTTCCCTGTCTACAAGTCGTGGTGGTGGGGGAACTGGGATGGATGGGTTAACGGGAGAAAAAATAACGTTTCAATTTGGATACATGGAAGGCGGAAAGAATCCTCCCGTACGCAGGAGGCAGTTTTAGGTTTATGACAGTTTTAGACTGTCATCAGGCTAATGATTTTGGTGATAGTAAACGGGCCAATGAATTTGGGAGCAAGCTTGTTACATACGTAACGGAGAGGAATGTCCTTAGATGAAAGCCACACTTTTCATTTGATGGCACCTCCAAATGAATGCGTGAGTGGAGGGGGCCGCGACTTCTGATTTTTTAGACTGGGAAAGATAGGTGGCTGGTCCCCCTAGGCTATTCTCAAACGGCAAAAGGCCCGTGGATGATACTGGTAACGAGTTATGTTATACCCAAGGGAGTTGTTGACTCCAGGAAGAAGGGTTCTGTGGCATGATACACCGCAAACTTCTCTCAAGACCTTGGTTGGCTCGTTCGGTTTGGCTGTTGCTTTTGAGATGGAAACCCGAAGACAGGCTTACACTCGCACCCAGTAATCTACAAAACTCCTTCCAGAATTTGTAAATAAATTGGGGACCTTTGTCAGAGACCACATCAGTCGGGAGGCCATGTATGCGAAAGACGTGTTCAATGACAGACACCGCTGTCTCCCTAGCTGATGGTAATTTGGGTAAGGTTATGTGTGGCGAGCAGGGCGGGGTCGAGGGACCATGAGAGCATCACGAGAGCCAGTGGCGTGATTGATAATGAGCGTCACCTGCGAGCAACCGGTCTCGTATCTCACGGAGGAGTGGAAGCATAAAAAGAGGAGCGACCACACTGAAGGACGAGAGAGGACTAGGCCTAGATTTATATTGTGTGCGTGTGTTTGTATGGATGGCAGTCATCCGTGAGGGACTGCCGCCATTACATTTATTTTGTATTTATGTTTTATTTTACACATTAAAGTCTGTTAAACGTCTGCCAGTTCCCGCCTCCTTCCTCCCTGAACAAAGAACATTGCTACAGTATGAAATGTGTGGCCTTCGAGAATAGGTTACCTACAGTCAAAACAACTGTATTCCCTTGGGAGGGTGGTGACGAAATCTAGCGCTATGTGGGTCTCGAAGGCACCAACAGCGGCTGGAGTAACTCATCTGGGGAATGGTTGGAAGTCTTACCCTGGGCGCAAATGGAGTCAAAATGAAATCTCAAATGTCACAGGCCATTTTTGGCCACCAGAACCGTCGTTTGACCAAAAAGCTGGTGCGACTGATTTCTGGATGACAGGATATCTTGGAACAGTGACCCCATTGGATGACCTCAGAACTTACTTCCTCCGGCACGAATAACCGACTTGGTGGCCCACCGGGCGGAGGCGTTGACCCTTCTAAGGCCGATTTGACCCTCACTCCTACCTCCCATACAATTGTGGAGACAATGAGTCTCTCAGGAAAAATACACTCGGGAGTAAACAGGCGTTCAGATCGGTCAAAAATGCACAACAAAGCATCGGGTTTGATATTTTAGAACCTGGGTGGTACGATAGAGAAAAGTCAAAGCATACTCCGGAGGCACGTTAGACAAATTCACCAGCTCCTCCTGCAACACAGAACTAGACACAGACGTACATGTAGACACAAGACAAGAGGCATGGCACTGATCACTCCATTTGAAAATAGTATTGTGTCCCCAGTCAACCCTGGGATTGTGTTTGACCAACCAGGGGTGGCCGAGAACGATTGGGACCGAGGAGGATTCTGTGATGAAAAAGTCAGTTTCTTCTGTGTGGTTACCTGCCATAGTGAGATGGAGGGGAATGGTTCTCTGAGAAATGTCTGGTAAACTCTGAGCACCCAGGGCATTGACGACGATGGAATGCGTGAGTGGTTCAGTGGTGATCCGGGGTTACCCTTAGCCCCAGAGTCCAGTAATGCATGACACCGATGTGAAGAGTTAGCCCATTGAAGTCTTACCGGAAGGAGAGTCGCAGAGGAAGTCCTGTTACCCGCAAAGGTGCCCGTCAGTAGTTTCCTCTTTACTGACGGGTGCAGGCTTTTTACCGGGCACTGTAGAAGGAAATTCCCCTCTCCACCACATACACAGCCCCTGATCTCTGCAACGCTGTCTCTCCTCCTGGGAAAGCCGAGCTCGACCGACTTGCATGGGCACATGGTCGAAGAGAGGGTCAATGGGTGGTATCGTTGGGGACCCTGAACCTGCAGATTGAGCTGGCCGAAGTCTGCCCCATTGAGGCAGTTGAGGCTGGTGGGCAGGTCCAGGATGTATATCTCTTGCTGGATGTGATCAGCCAGCCCATGCAGAAACCTGTCCCACTGCGCCTTCTCGTTCCATTTGCATTCAGCCGCGAGCGTCCTGAACTCGATTGAGTACTCCAAAACCGGGTTCCCGGCATAACGTTCCAGTTGTGGTAGATGAGCTTCCTACTGCCCAACGAGACTGCTGATGTTGGGGGGAACCAGCGGTGGGTCTAGCGCAGTGGGGACAGGCAGCTGTTGAATCTTATTGGTGAACTCGGACACTTTAGTGTTAGTACAGATGTCCTGCCAGCTGGGTGCATTTCCTGAATCCATAGAAGATGGTCAGGTTGTTCTGTCAGACACAAAACTCGATTCAATTGCAAATGACGTGAGTTTACTCAAGTATAAGTGAACACAAAACAAACATAGTCCGGATGATGGCTGGTGGTGACGCAGGGACTCAATGGGCAGGTGAGTGAAGAAGAAGTGCAGCGATGATTTCCGATAAGCGACAATCGCGGAGAGTGGAACAGGAGAACAGAAAAGACTGGCACGGCACAACATGGGAGACGACGACCTGACAACACAATAATGGTGAGAGGGGGAATATAAAGGCAGATCTGATGGTGATCAGTGATGATCGACGGAGGAGGTGATCAGTAACCACGTTCCTCACACTCACCTTGCATACACACACATGCAGTATCTAGGAGAATTCATGAACCGTGACAGAGAGATACAACCATAAATCTGAATCATTTTTAACTCTAATAAAGGCAGTCTCAGTTCAATGATAAAGTAACATGTACAGGGTGAAAAGCAACGTTCCTAGTACTGAACCCTGAGGAACTTCATAATGAACGCGTGATTGATATGACATCTCTTGCCTCAATTTACTGCTACAAACTGATAACGGTCATGTAATGAGCAGGATGAGGCCGAGAGCCATGAGAGAACGACGCAAGGTTGTTGGCACTCAATATCACTTACGCAACCGGCCTCGCCACAAGTACTATAATACGCTCTAAATCTTGACTTGAAATCCTAGCAGATTTAATTTCTTTCCAAAAAAAGGAGCACATTTGTAAGGATACTGCCTTTTCTAGTATAAATTAATCATATTGAGAAGAGGATCTATGACTTTTGGAAGCATCTCTTTCAGTAACTTAGATGGTATAGGATCACATGTGACGTACAGTGTGATTTCGCATCATTAGAGTCATGTGACTTTATAATGTGATATAAGTTATTGTGATGCTCGGTCTAAAAGCCTAATAAATGTGCTGCCATCTGTGTCATTAATTTTAACCAAAGAACAAAAGAAAAGGAACATTACTTTAGCTTATTGGAATCAGAGAGAATCAGAATAGGTAAAATTGAAAGGATGCCGAAAGCCTATTTGCTAAAATGTAGTAATTTTTCTTAATTTGTATTTTTAAATCTCTTCATGGCTTAAATTTGGATTGTCTTGAAATTGTTCACAAGGAAAACATACAATGCTGCTGGGAATGAAATTAAAATATCGGATTTTCTATACATGTAAGAATTTGGGAACCTTTAAATATTACAGATATTCTAAATGTAAAAAAGACATAATACACTCATATTTTAAATAATGATGTTTAATTACAACATATAGAACAGATCGTTAGACATTAAACCTAGATCATACCCTGATTATCAGACCAGTAAAAAAGACAGAATGAAATATATATTAACCAGTAGAGCATTGGTGTTTACAACGCCAAGGTCATGGGTTCAATCCCAGGGAAAGCAAGAACTGATTTAATGTGTTCCTTGAATGCAATGCAAGTCGCTTTGGATAAAAGTGTCTGCCAAATGCATAAATATAAATATAAATATAAATATAAATATAAATATAAATATAAATATAAATATAAATATAAATATAAATATAAATATATCCCCAAATACAGCAGAGCCCACAGATGTTTTGAAAGAAAAGAGTTATGAAAAGTGTTCAATGATTTTATCTTTGTAAAAATTAAGGGTTGATTGAAAGATGTTTGATTAAACATTGGTTTCCAGCATTGAGATACTCTCTACAGCCAATGAGATCTTCATTTACGGGCGATGTCATAATTGGCCGCAAGCCAATCACACGTCTCCTTGACAGCTGGAAAAAAGAAGAGCACCCATAAAGATTCTTGTTTTGGTTGCCATTTTTTATTACTATTGAATTTTTTTTGTAAATACTGAATCTCTTCAGAGAAGTTAAGATTGATCACCTGTTTTGAACGGTGTGAACTTGAAGTCTGGCAGGTATTTGCGCAGTTTGGCGTTACTGGCGGTTTTCTTGAATTGACCGTCTGATCTACTAGTGTCATACTGAGAGCGGTTAGTTAAGGGACAGTTCACAACAAAAGATTCATTAAATTGCTTTTTTGAAGTTCAATAGATCAAGAACAATGAACAAAGATTGCCAATCTGTCAACTGTAAAAATAACTGCAGACACTCTTTGTGTGTGAAAGGATACAATCACTTCACCTTCAAACCCAAACCCTTCAACCACAGCTTCCACAGTTTCCTTTATAGACACCTCATCCTCCACTCCGACTAGAGAGAATGAAACAAAGACAAGAGAGACATGATCTTGATATGTGATCAGGTATTGAGCTCTGATGAAACATGTGTGATGTCAAACACGGATCAAGTACCTGACAGAATGATGGGCTCCACCTCATCATACTCCCTCAAAACCCACAGAAACAGACGAGCCAGATCCAGAGAGTAGATGAACTGCCGCAGAGCGCGACCTGTACCCCAGACCTCCAGAGGTTTACCTTCCTCTACAAAACACACAAACACACACACATTTACCAACATGTGAGACGCTCTGAATGTGACTGTGGCTTCAGATCCAGAAAGCTAAACAAGTCTCACTCTTTGCCAGGTACGTCTTGTGGATCAATCCTGGCATCACGTGACCGTCCTCAATGCTGAAGTTGTCATGGGGTCCATATATGTTGGTGGGGACGACGGATGTGTATCTCAGACCGTACTGCTGAAAACACGCCCTAATGGAAAAACACACAAAATTTAATTAAAGCATTTGAAAACATTTCAGGTACATGTCAGTTATTCCTATGCATAAAATTTAAACTATACAGAAAACCCTCTATCAACCTACGGTAACAATTAAATTAAACCGCCATATGCACTGCCCGGCCCAAAAATAGAAGTTATTTTGATTTAAATATGTTTAAGAGTCTATGATTGGATCATTATTGCAGTGATTATTATGTTTCTTGCATGTTATATGCTTGCCAATAGTTCATCTAACTTGTCATTTCTTAAACAACCATGTAGGAAGAACATCAAGACCATAATCCAGGATGACAATGTCAAGATTCATCAACCAATCAATCAATCAATCAAATTTTATTTATATGGCACCTTACAACAACCAAAAGGTGCACAAGGCACTTTCCAATACAAACATCAAACGACAACACAACAAAGACAATAAAGTAAAGAAATGGGATCACAATCAAGTCCAAAGTTAAAAACTTTGTCACTCTTTAGTTTAAAACACTCAGCACCGTGATGCTTCGGAGGTGCACAGGGAGTGCATTCCACAACTTTGGTCCTTGAACACTAAATGACCGGCCTCCAAACTTTTTATACCTGTACGTCGGAGTAACCAGAGAAATAAGTTCAGAGGAGCGGAGTGTTCTGGCTGGCCTATAGATTTTTACTAATTCAGCGAGGTATACTGAGGCCAAACCATGGATGGCCTTGAACACAAACATCAGGACTTTATACCAGTGGTCCCCAACCTTTTTTGTTCCTTCTTCCACTTTCTGACTCCAGACACTGCAGACGTGTTTTCCTAAGCTCCGCTCTGACCTGCTTTGCCCTTGCGCAGCATTCTGTCTGTTTTTTCCTCTGACCCGCTGCTACTGGACTCCTGACAATATTGAAATGGAATTGATCAACTGGTCAATCAGCGCGATCGACAAGATTTTTTCACAAAGAAAGGCAGCTCCGGGAGAGCCCACCTGCCCGGACGGGACGTTTGCTGCTGGGTATGCAATGGACCCATGGAACAACTGGCAGGTCCTGTGCCTAGAGGCACTATCGATTGAAGATGCAGAAGATTTATATATGATTGGATCACTGATAGCGGGATTCCTATTCTTTGGCTTCGGAATTTTCCTGACTTATCGGAAGATTGGGAAGACAGCTGCGAGCAAATTCACCGAGCCGCTGTCTGTGGATATGAAGAATTGCCTCGAGGCCGTGTCTGACCGTGTGAAGGAATTAGATCTGCGAGTGGTTAAGATTGAGGAACTGACTCGTAACCTATGTGAACTGTACTGCAACAACACAGTCGGGACAGCGAGACAGTTTGGTGATCTTTCACGGATGGTATCTGGTCTGGCTATAAGGTTGGACACGGTGCTGAGGACCAGAACTGAACTTGACTGAACTGATTATGATCCGGACAAATTACCGAAGATCGAAAATGGATTATTAAAAAAAAGGGACTTTAAGACTTTTCTGCCTCTATTTCTCTGTTGGGAATCCAGCATGATGACGTCAGCCTGGTCGCCCTTATCTTCCTTCAGGGACAAAGCCACAGAGCTGTTCTCATAACACCTGATGCTGTGACTAACTCTCTCCCTCTCAACCGTCTGAGTGTCCTGCCTATCTGTTCTTATCTATTCCGCCCCCAAAACTCCACTGGTCAAAAAATTCCTACACGTGAAACCTCGTGGACTGTGTGTGTAAAATTGCATTATTATGTTCCTATGTGTAATGTATGTAACGCTTGCTAATCTGCATTCTGTAATTTCTGGAAAAAGTATGGCGGCGCGTGCACACGCAGCGGCTAGGAGACTTGACTCCAAGTTTAATTTCGTTACACTGTACTTGTACATGTGAAATGACAATAAATTATCTATCTATCTATCTATCTATCTATCTATCTATCTATCTATCTAAATGTGTGATAATTTTTCATTTCATTTCATTTCATTTCATCTACGGACCGGTCCGCGAAATCGCTCCGCGGCCCGTTGCCACTTCGTCCTGCGGACCGGTACCGGGCCGTGGACCGGGGGTTGGGGACCACTGCTTTATACTTCACCCTAAACTGCACTGGGAGTCAGTGAAACGAGCGGAGGACAGGGATGATGACGCACATCAGTCTCAAACTGTGAAAAAAGCTAAATTAACTGGAAGGGCTGACATGGAAGATTCACACATTGAAGTTAAAATTGTCCGTTCCCGTTCTTACAATATATATATATATATATATATATATATATATATATATATATATATATATATATATATATATATATGTATAATTTTTTTTTTTTAAAGAGGTTTTCATTTTCATGAAGCAACATTTCAAAACAGTAATGTGATCCGGACATCAGATCACCCCAATTCAAGAACCAATGAAATTTAAGACTGCAAGAGCAAAACTCACCTGTTGTGGACATCAATCATGCGTTTGGCGTAGGCATAACCGTAATTAGACACATGTGGGGGACCGTTGTGAATCTGACACAGAGAGAGAAAGAGAGGAACATAGTGAATGTGGTATTTTTATGCTTTAGTCAAAAAATAACACTCAACACAATCAAGAAATCCAAACAGATCTCTCGTCCACTCTCATCACTCCCAACCGAGGTGCTTTAAGCAATAAACCTAACCCTCAATCACCTGTCCTGGCACCATAGCAAAAACTGTCTGCCAACTGCTCCGCGTGTGTTCGTTTAATACTCACTGCTGTGTGTGTGTGTGTGCGTGTGTGTGTGTGTGTGTGTGTGTGTGTGTTTGTGTGCTTAGATAATTGAAATGCAGAGCACAAATTCCAAGTGTTGGATACCATACTTGGCCACACCTCACTTCACTATTCACCATTTTCACTCTGTGAAAAGCTGTGGGAGCTGATTGTCAACAACTGATCCCTGATTGACAACCAGGGAAACTAACTAGAGAACTAAGGCAGTTAAAACAAGAACAAAACACAGTGAAAATTAAACGTGGTGTAGAGGTGACTAGAGTGTGTTGATTTTACCATTGTCTCATCTACCGGGTAGGTGGTTTTATCTGGAAAAGCACATGTAGAAAGACAGGAAACGACCTTCACCACCCCGAACTCCTGAGACATGGACAGCACGTTGTCATTGATGCGCACATTAGCTCTCTGAAAACATCAAAACAATAGTCAATGTGCAGTTCAATAATTCCACAGTGATATTTCCAACCTTATTTTACTTATTGTTAATAATTACCCAGTAGTCCAGGTTATGTTTCATGTTTTTGTAGAGCCCGCCAACCACAACAGCCAGATGAATGACGTGTGTCGGACGATGTTTCTCGAAAATTGATCTTGTCTCTTCAATGCTCCTGAAACAGCACATGTAAAGACATTTATCATGCATTTGATGCAATGAAAAGTCTTGTATTTGAGCTAATTCCATTCATCAACCAACATCATGAGGTTCATCGTGAACATGGTTTGGGATGCTTGTAAATAAACTAGTGAAGAAAAAGTGCGCTCTCAGACACCAACACAACTTCTGTGTGGCGATATATATGAACTGTATATATATTTATACACATACACAGTGGTGTGAAAAGTGTTTGCCCCCTTCCTGATTTTTTTCTGCATGTTTGTCACACTTAAATGATTCAGATCATCAAAACTAATTTAAATATTAGTCACAGATAACACAAGTAAACACAAAATGCAGTTTTTAAATGAAGGTTGTTATTATTAAGGGAAAACAAAAAACAAACCTTTAAATGTGTTAAAAATATTTAGCAGCAGCAACTGCAATCAAGCATTTGCGATCCCTTGCAATGAGTCTTTTACAGCTGTGGAGGAATTTCGTCCCCCTCATCTTCACAGAACTGTTGTAATTTAGCCACACTGGAGGATTTTCCAGCATGAACTTCCTTTTTATGGTCATGCCGCAGCATCTCAACAGGATTCAGGCCAGGACATTAAATAGGCCACTACAAAGTCTTTATTTTGTTTTTCTTCAGCCATTCAGACTTGCTGGTGTTTTTTTTGGATCATTGTTCTGCTGCAGAAGTTCAATTCAGCTTGAGGTCACTAACAGATTCTTCATGATTTTTTGATAGACATCAAAATTCATGGTTCTATTTATCACAGCAAGTCTTCCAGGTCCTGAAACAGCAAAAACATCCCCAGACCATTACACTACCACCACCATATTTTACTTTTGGTATGATGTTCTTTTTCTGAAATGCGGCAGTACTTTTACACCAATGTAATGAGACACATGCCTTCCATAAAGTTAAACTTTAACTCAGTCCACAGTGTATTTTCTCCAAAAGTCTTGGGGTGTCAGAGTTCTTTAACTTCGGTTTTCAGTTTCTAGTGTTCGGGTTGAGAGAGCTCTAACACTGCCCCTGGTCGCATTTATTGTGAGAGCGCAGGGCTTCTGTTCTGTGTGTTTTCATGTCGTCAGTGTCATGCGCAATGGGTGTGTCCACTACTGCATGCCATCTTTTCAGTTCATGTGAACACGTGGTGATGCGCGTCTGCATTCGCTGCGTGTTCGTTTCTTGTTAGCATCAGCCCCGCCCTCCTTGTTCTCATAATTATTCCCATCTGTTTCTGATCACTACCCTTCCTCCTGTGTCCCATTTAATCCCTCAGTGTTTGCTGTCCGGCGTCGCGTCATTGTCATTTCTGGATCTTTGTCTTGGATCACTGTCTTGCAGACCATTTGTGTCCAGCCTCTTTCTTATGGAGAAGTCATGAACACTGATCTTAAATGAGGCAAATAAGGCCTACAGTTATTTGGATGTTGTTGTGGGTCTATTGTGACTCTTGAATGAGACGTCGCTGCTCATGGGATACTTTTGGTCAGCCGATCACTCCTGGGAAGGTTCACTACTGCTCCATGTTCTCTCCATTTGTGGATAATGACTCTCACCATGACTCCACTGTAGTTCCAAAGCTTTAGAAATTATTTTATCAGCCTTTTCACCCTAAAATATCAAAATTAATTTCTTTCTCATTTGTTCCTGAATTTCTTTGGATCTCGGCATGATGACAAGCTTTTGCAGATCTTTTGGTTTACTTCACTTTGTCAAGCAGGTTTAAGTGATTTCTTGATAAAGTACAGGTGTGGCAGTAAATCAGGCCTGGGTGTGACTAGAGAAACTGAACTTAGGAGTGAAAATCCACAGTTAAGTTATGTTTTAAAGGATGGGGGGACACTTTTTCACACAGGGTTATGTAGGTTTGGATTTCGTTTTCCCTTAATAATAACAACCTTAATTTAAAAACTGCATTTTGTGTTTACTTGTGTTATCTTCGACTAATATTTAAATTTGTTTGATGATCTGATACTCTTAAGAGTGACAAACATATATGTATGTATATATATATATATATATATATATATACAGTAATACCTCAGTTTACGAGTGACTTTGTATACGAGCAAATCGGTGTACGAGCATGGAAAGACAAATCGGTGTACGAGCATTGCAGTTTTACCTTGTGTTGTTGCATTAATTGTGATCGCTATTCTTCACGTTGTAATATCGTTACAAATGCTGAAGGAACTAGTTAATCTGTGTTCAAGTTAACAGTCTTGTCACTTTAAGAGGGCGGGGTTTCAGGGGTGCTAGGAAGCAGAGATAGAGGGCTCCGAAGCAGAGATAGTTTTGATTCTTCTGCCATGTACGGTGTGGGTTGAGGCCAAAACAGCAATCCTTTAGTTCTCAATAAAATCTCTGAATGAGAAGGAGCCTGTCTGGTTATTAAAAGCAATGCTACAATGTAGTGAAATATATAAGCAGTAACACCCCGCCTCCCCTCTCCTCTCGTCTCCATCATGACAGCAGTGACAGGTAAAGTGCGTTACACTAAATTGTCAAGTATTTTTAGAGTTTATCAATTATTAATTTTTATTTATGGTTACAAATAACTTAATGGTTATAATTTTAACTGTAATTAATAGGTTAAAACCAAATTAAAAAAAAAAAAAAAAATTTTAAATGGGCATTTATGGTCGTGTGGAACAAATCAAGTGATTTTAAGTGCATTCTTATGGGGAAAATTGTTTTGGTGTACGAGCATTTTGGGTCACGAGCTCTTGGAACGAATTAAACTCGTAAACCGAGGTATTACTGTATATATATATATATATATATATATATATATATATATAGATAGATAGATAGATAGATAGATAGATAGATAGATAATTTATACTGTTTAGGCAAATTAAATTTATATTTATATTGATTTAGAAAACTGTGGTTCCCTTTCATGGGAACTTCGAGCTGCGTCAGAAAACGCTAGGGGAAACCCTTGACGTCAGTCACGTGAAGATGTGTACAACCAATGAGAGAATTACGCGTGTGAATGCAAGTCGCGGGAAGTGACGTCATGAACAGAGCATAAAAGCGCACCGGAACCCGGAAGTGACAGCTTTGAGTGTCTTCAGCGTGCGTGTGTCAGAGAGTTTGTGCTTGCGAGTTTCAAACCACCTTTTGGATTACGTGCGTTGTGATTATGGCGGAACAGGCATTTACACCGTGTGTTTCTCCTTGTACCCGTTTCATCACGGGTAAGGACACACACAGTCAGTGCGTTGTCTGTCTGGGAGCGGAGCACGCTCGGTCAGCGCTTGAGGGCGGTGATTGTGAGAACTGCGAGAGGTTCTCATTGCGTACTCTCCGCTCCCGTCTGGCAGTATTTGCGGATACTAACCAGACTCGCGTTCTTCAAGGTTCTGGACCCGCTGCGGCTGAGGCTCGGCGGCATTCTCAATCTTGGGGATCGCAAATGGATCTCACGGAAGGTTGCGGGGCGGGTGAGCCCGTCTCGCAGTTCGACTGTGTTGATCCCAGTTCCAGCCGGAAGTTGGAAGCACGCGTTTCAGGCGCGGTTTCTTCCAATCCGACTGGGACTTCGGTGCTATCATTATCCTGCTCTGAGGTTGAGGAAGTGATTAGCATCGATCCGGTTGAGGAGGCTTCGCCACCCTCTTCACCGGCGTATGAGGAACTGATCGAGGTCATGACGCGAGCAGTCTCTCGTCTGGATATTAATTGGCCGGCGGAGACCAGGAACGCTCGTCCCAGGAAAAGTAAGTTGGATGAGCGTTACCTTCCAGCTCGCGTCGCTCCCCAGCGCCGGGCAATGCCTTTCTTCCAGGATCTCCATACTGAGGTATCGAGATCTTGGAAAAAGCCAGCTTCCGATAGGGTGCATACGTCGTCCAGTGCGATGTATGCTACTCTTACCGGAGCTCATCCCTATGGTTACGGAGGGATGCCGAAGGTGGACGAGGCTTTTGCGGGATACCTTGTGCCCCAGTCGGCATCCACTATCAAAGCCCCGGCGCTCCCCACCAAACCGTTGCGGGTTACATCATCATTGGTGGGGAAAGCATATTCTGCCTCTAGTCAGGCTGCAGCGTGCCTGCACACCACGGCACTGCTGCAGGCCTACCAAGCAGATTTGCTGGGCGACCTCGATCAAGGTGGCGGTATTGGTCCCGAGGCAGTGGCAGAGCTGCGTCGGGCCATGGATTTGTCTCTCCGAGCCACTAGAGAAACGGCCTTCTCTGTCGGTCGCTCCATGGCAGCTCTGGTGGCTACGGAGAGGCATTTATGGCTCAATCTTTCAGCCATAAAAGATAAGGACAAGTTCGTTTTGTTGGACGCCCCTCTGTCCCCTTCGGGCTTGTTCGGCGACGCCGTAAAAAGCGTTGTCGATAAGTTTCAGGAGGCTGCACGGCAGCAGGTGGCGTTCAGCAAAGTCCTTCCCCGCCACCCTTCACGTGAGCCCAATAGCCAAACACGGGCTCACAGTTCCTCATACAGGGCCTCACAGAAGGAGAGTGTTGCATCTCGTTTACCTCCCCCTAATAAAGGGAGGTCGGGACAACACTCTTGGGCCCAGCCTTCTGGTAAAAGGATGGATCTGAGGAACATCTTAAATGCCAAGAAGGCTACCTCTAAGCGTTCCTGACGCCAGAGGCAAGCCGCACCAAGGCGGTCATCTCCGTGTCCGGTTCCCGAGGGAGCCCGTCTCGGAGGCACTGCCCCCTCTGAGGAGGGTCCTAGAGCATTCCACCAGTACGGTGTCCGGAAACCCCGGCCCTGTGGTGTCTCTGCTCGTACCAGAGATCAGTCTCGAGAGACTGATTCCCTTAGTAGAGTTCCAGGCCGCATGGTTGCGTCTGCCGGGCATCTCTCAATGGGTCCTGCGCATAGTAACCTCCGGGTACAAAATTCAATTCGGGGTTTCACCACCCCGTTTTATGGGGATCCTATCGTCCGCGGTAGGGCCCCAGCAGGCTCTGATTATGGAACAGGAAGTAGACTCTCTGTTGGAGAAAGGGGCCATCGAGTATGTGCCCCTTACAGACAGACAGTCCGGTTTCTTCAGCCGGTACTTCATAGTTCCGAAGAAGGATGGAGGGTTGCGGCCCATTCTGGATTTGCGTCTTCTAAATCGCACTATCTTGCGTCTAAAATTCAAAATGTTGACGCTCAGGCAGATTGTGACGCATATCAGGTCCGAGGACTGGTTCGTCACAATCGACCTAAAAGACGCATACTTCCACATCTCCATCCTTCCTCAGCACCGGAAGTTCCTACGGTTCGCCTTCGGGGGGAAGGCGTACCAGTATCGTGTACTTCCGTTCGGCCTATCGCTCTCACCCCGCACGTTCACGAAGGTCGTGGACGCTGCACTTGCTCCGTTGCGGTTACAAGGCATCCGTGTCCTCAATTATATAGACGATTGGCTAGTATTAGCCCAATCGTCTCAGTCAGCAGCACGTCATCGAGATGTCGTGCTCGCTCACATGAAGGAGCTGGGGTTAAGGTTGAACACCAAGAAGAGTGTGCTTTCTCCTGCTCAGAGAACCACCTTCTTGGGAGTCATTTGGGACTCGGAAACAATGTCTGCTCAGCTATCCCCCGGGCGCATTCATTCCATTCGTTCAATTGTCGAGGGCATAAAACTAGGCCAGCTACTCACTGTCAAACACTTTCAGAGAGTGTTGGGGCTCATGGCAGCGGCGTCCAGCGTTATACCGCTCGGCCTGCTACACATGAGACCTCTGCAGTGGTGGCTCAGGACCAAAGGGTTTTCCCCGAGGGGCAACCCGCTTCGCACATTCAAGGTCACGAGGCGATGCCTACGCACCTTGACCCTGTGGAAGAATATCTGGTTCCTGTCACAAGGCCCTGTGTTGGGGGCTCCGTCTCGACGAGAGACTCTGTCAACGGATGCCTCCCTCACAGGTTGGGGGGCGGTTCTGAGGGACCGCTCCTCACAAGGGCTTTGGAGCTTGCGGCACCAGTCCTGGCACATAAACCTGCTGGAGTTACTGGCGGTCCGCAGAGCGCTACTTGCTTTCCTCCCGGACCTAATTGGGCATCATGTCACTGTGTTCACAGACAGCATGACAGTGGTGGCTTACATCAATCACCAGGGAGGTCTTCGCTCTCGTCCAATGTACAAATTGGTGAGACAAGTTCTTCTCTGGGCCCAGGGCAAGGTGCTCTCCCTCAGGGCAGCCCACATCCCTGGAGTCCAGAACATAGGAGCAGACTTCCTGTCGAGGCAGGGGCCGAGGCCCGGGGAATGGCGGCTCCACCCCGAGGTGGTGGAGCAGATTTGGAAGAGATTCGGGAAGGCACAGGTAGACCTGTTTGCCTCAGTCGAAAATACTCATTGCCCTCTATGTTTCTCCTTAACGTACCCAGCGCCGCTGGGGCGGGATGCCATGATGCAGGTGTGACCGAGGCTACACTTGTACGCTTTTCCCCCGATTGTTCTGCTCCCGGGAGTTCTGGCCAAAGTTCGTCGGGACAGGGTCCGTCTCACGCTGGTGGCCCCCTTTTGGCCCAGCAGGATCTGGTTCTCGGACCTGGTATCCCTCCTAGACGGAGTCCCCTGGGAGATTCCGGTCAGGGGGGATCTTCTGTCCCAGGCGGAGGGTTGTGTTTTTCACCCCCGCCCAGAACTTCTGAAGCTGAAGGTCTGGCCCCTGAGGGGATCCAGTTCTTCGAAACTGGTCTCACAGCCGAGGTTGTAGAGACCATCCTTCAGTCCAGAGCTCCCTCCACGAGGAAACTCTACGCTCTAAAGTGGAAACTCTTCTCTGCTTGGTGTAGCGTAAGGCAGTTAAACCCAGTAACCTGTCCCGTTGGCAAAGTGCTGGAGTTCCTGCAGGAGAAGTTTGCGACAGGGTTGTCCCCCTCTACCTTGAAGGTTTATGTGGCTGCCATAGCGGCTTGCCACATACCTCTGGGTGGGGTGTCCTTGGGCAGGGACCCCCTAGTCTCTCGTTTCCTTCGTGGCACTCTAAGGCTGAGACCTGTGACACAGACCAGGGTTCCTGCCTGGGACTTGTCTTTGGTACTCCAAGGCCTGTCCCAGGCACCCTTTGAACCATTAGAGGAGCTTCCTATTAAACTCCTCTCCCTAAAGACCCTTCTTTTGCTGGCTATCACCTCGCTAAAGAGGGTTGGGGATCTTCAAGCTCTCTCGGTGGTTCCATCTTGCCTCGAGTTTGCGCCCGGGATGACGAAGGTTTTTCTTCACCCGAGGCCAGGCTATGTCCCTAAGGTTCTCACGAACGTGGCTCGGTCTATCATGCTACAGGCCTTCTGTCCTCCCCCCTTTGACGATCATGAGCAGGAGCGAAAGAACAAGGTCTGTCCAGTACGAGTACTGGACGCTTACGTCCTCAGGACTGCTACCTGGCGTAAGTCAAACCAACTGTTCGTTTGTTTTGGGGCCCCTGAGGGGGCTCCAGCTTCCAAACAAACCCTAAGCCGATGGATAGTCGAGGCTATCTGCCTGGCTTATGAGTCGGCCGGACATGCTTCTCCCCTGAGGGTCCGGGCCCACTCTACTAGGAGCGTGGCGACCTCCAAGGCGTTTCTCTCAGGAGTTTCCCTTGCTGATGTTTGTGCTGCGGCTGGCTGGTCCTCACCGCACACCTTTATGAGATTCTATCAATTGGATCTCGATTCCGCTCCGGGAACGAGGGTGCTCTCTCAGTGAGCTGAGACACATCCGTAGGCCGGCGTCGCTGAGGTGACGTTGGTATAACGTTCCCCTAGCGTTTTCTGACGCAGCTCGAAGTTCCCATGAAAGGGAACGTCTCGGGTTACGTATGTAACCCTGGTTCCCTGAAGGGGAACGAGACGCTGCGTCTTTCGCCTCAGCTCCTTGCGCCTCCGGGCCCGCTTCAGACACTCTTTTGCTGTCACTTCCGGGTTCCGGTGCGCTTTTATGCTCTGTTCATGACGTCACTTCCCGCGACTTGCATTCACACGCGTAATTCTCTCATTGGTTGTACACATCTTCACGTGACTGACGTCAAGGGTTTCCCCTAGCGTTTTCTGACGCAGCGTCTCGTTCCCCTTCAGGGAACCAGGGTTACATACGTAACCCGAGACGTTCTTTTGGTTCAGAAGGTATTTATTATGGTTGTGGTATCTAGCCAACGATGATACGTCTCCATTACTATATTGAATACAAGTATTTGACAAAAATGTATTTACAGTGGATTTCACTTATCTCGACTCACGGTTAACTCGCCAATCCTATAATGTCGACGTTTTTGAAGTGGAACCACCAAACTCCCTATTTGTCTTAGTATTTTCTTTTGGGTTATGTCGATTCTGTTATGTTGCCAAAATCTAATATCTCAAGCACAAAAAACGGACAAATTCTCCTCTTCACATGTTTATTTCGTGACTAATTTGCATACCTAGTTCACTGCGAATGCGCTGAGTTTGCGTTGCACGTGGATCGCGGTCCGCTCACGGTTCACTCCCTGTCGTTGATCTCGTCTGAGGGATAACACGCTGTAGCATCCTGCACGTTTTTTGTGATCTTGTGAGCAATCTTTGTGTTTGCATTGTTGGAGAATATAATTAAAGGTTTGTATCAAGAGTCGAAGGTGGTTTTTATTGAGGTGATTTACATATGCCTTTTGTTGTTAGTAAACATATACACAGTACAGTGTATGTAATTTTTTTAAATAATTTATACATAATTCTGCACACTAATAGTTGCCTAATAACGGTGTAAATCTAGATATTCTCTTAAGAAAGCCAAAACTTCACTTTTACTACTTAAATGTTAACATTTGAGAGTTTGTTAACATTTTGGATTGACCAAGAGCACTGTAGTTGTACAATAACAAAAGTAATCCTCAAAAATACAACTTGCCTAATAATTATGCACACAGTGTATAGTTTATAGTTTAATGAAAATGTGACAGTAGAGCTGATTATTCGTGTGTATTTTTAATCTCAGCGCATTCGCAGTGAACTAGGTATGCAAATTAGTCACGAAATAAACATGTGAAGAGGAGAATTTGTCAGTTTTTTGTGCTTGAGATATTAGATTTTGGCAACATAACAGAATCGACATAACCCACAAGAAAATACTGATTATTCGTGTCAACATAAACAGGATATATGTTGAATGTAATGAGGATTAAAATATTTTTTATTAGATAAACATTTATTGTGATTTTGTAACCAACATTTAATGTTTAATAAAAATATTTGTATTCATGGCTGAACTTTCAAGCCCCCAGCTTTGGTTTTACTCAGATGCAGGACATGTATATATGTGTAAAATTTGTCATTCCTTATTCAAAACTTGATATATGACAATCATTTCTCATCTGCATCAATTATGTGTGAACAAGTGATGATATAGTGATGTATGATGAGAGTTCTTACACAAGATTAGCATCTTTGGATGAAAGGAATATCCATTCTTCTCCTTCTCTCTTTTCTCCCTCGTTCAGCACCTGCTTTATCGCATGCCCTACCAGCCCACCGCTGCCCGTCACCAACACTCGCATCTTCCCTTCCATCTGAGAGAGAGAGAGAGTGAGAGAGAGAGAGATGAGGTTTGATGAACACTTAAAATGTGTAAAAAATGTGTAAACCATTCCAATGATGTACTATTGTAACGAATGACTGATGGTGTGTGATGCGGAGAACCACAAAGAAAACAGGATATAACTCAAGATGACTTTAATAATAATAAGCGAAAAGAAAAGACTTTAAATATAAACAAAAGAAGAACACCTGTGCAAAGATATAACTACCGTATTTATTCGAGTATAACGCGCACACGTGTATAACGCGCAGCCCTAATTTTTCGATAAAATTTTGCTTCACACCAAGCATTGTAATTGACAAAAAAACGTTGTTGAACACATGCAGCCATGATAAAAAAAAAACATTTATTTATTGTATAACATATATTTATACAGCAATAGCTCGGTTTACGAGTTGAATGCACTAAATGTCCCCTTAGGAATGCACTAAAAATCAATTTATTCGTTCCACACCACCACAAATGCCCATTTTAAATATGTTTGGGGTTTTACCCTATTAATTGCAGTTAAAGTTATAACCATTAAGATCTCATATAAATAGTAATTAATAATTGACAATTAAACTCTAAAAACACTTGACAATTTACTGTAATGCACTTCAGCTGAGGGGAGAGGAGGGAAGAGGAAGGAGGGGGGAGCGGGGAAAGCAAGGATTCAAGTGCAAATGAGGGAATTTATTATAATAATGCAGAAAACAAATGAAGTGATAATCCAGAGTGAAAGTCGTGAGACGGGGAGCCGCGAACGAACCAATGAACGCGCGGGAGCAGCGAATGTACGAACGAACAAATTCGCGGGAGCCTCGAACGAACGAACGAACGAATTTGCGGGAGCCACGAATGAACAAATTCGTGGGAGCCGCGAAGGAACGAACGAATTCGCGGCAGTTGCGAATGAAAGCGGGGAGATAGGCAGATGATATGAGAATCAGGTGCTCAGTGACCAGACACATACATACAGACTCAGGCAGAACTAGGAGACAATTAATTCATGAACCGTGACAGTTACTGCTTAGAGGCACTATCACAATTAATTAATGTTAACCACTTAATCACTTATAGAAGTATCACTGTGGTGAATGATGCAGCCAAACCAAGCGAAGCTGAGAGAATGAATGAGTTAAGGGGTGATAAAGGGGTTGGAATCGCATGACTGTGTTATGAGTATACTATAACGTGTGGGCGAGGAAATGAAGCGGCGAGGGGACGGTTTTTTTTCTTCTTCGCCCCCGCGTACAGTGAGTGGCTGCAGAACATAAAATGCGCAGCGCGAACTCACAATTCGCTGGCGCCCTCAAAGGACCTACCGTCAAAACAAACTCCACCCCACCCCAGCCCAGCCCTCGTGTATAACGCGCACCCCAACTTTGATTTATTTTTTTGGTACAAAATTTTGCGTGTTATACTCGAATAAATACGGTAAACATAACTCAGAACAAGACTATTAGCAGGAGAACGGGAGACATCCACACACTTGAACATTGACATTACAACTTCAACCGCCAACAAACACGAATGAACACAGGAGGGAATATTAAGGGAGACACGAGATGAGGAACATCTGGCGAGACTAATGACAGTGATTACACGACAGGTGTAGGGATTGAAACGATGACACGATAGACAGGATGTGAAACAATGACAAGACAGGAAGTGACAAAGAAGACCCAGACAGACAGGAACAAGTGTTACAGCTATAATAGCTCAGTATATCAGATGTTTTTTCTCTTCTTCCCTTCAGCTCACAATGAACCTCAAAAAAAAGGTTGCATATGTTAGCATATGTTAGCATTACTATGATCTATAGCCTAAGCTAGTTTGCTCCAAAACAAGAAAAAGGGAGCAACTGCTTCGATATGTCCCGTCCTATCAAAACACTTAAAGGCATTTCAGTGGGACTTTAATTTCACAGGGAACGTAATCAGAACAGAAACAGATGTATGGAAATAATTAACTGAAGATAATTAGGAAAGCAGGCAAAACGATATCAAAACCATATCAGACTTTCCACAACAATCTTTAGTCTTCATCTAAATCTCTCACACCAGTCCAAAAAAAAAAAAAAACAGGCACATTTTTCACTTATTCACCTTGTTTTAACAGACTTAGTTCCACCGTATCATCAACATATTTAAATAACATGCCTGATACTGACTTTTGTCATTGAAGACTATAGAATAAATAAAGGTGAAAGAATACAAGCATGAGGAATAATCCACTGAGGAATAAACCTAAATCTTTCTCCCTGTACTCGTCCTCTTCCAGATTCATGAAATCTAGAATCCAATCCAACAAACCCTTAGAAGGAATATCAAATTCTAACAACCAAAAGAAGTGCTGGAATAGAATTAAAAACAGATGAAAACTGTAACACTAATAAAAGGGCATCAGTCGTAGCAATATCTACATGCTAATATATGAAGTTTATCCAATTTTTACAGTGTGCACTATTTGATTCAGTGTCTTTCAGATGGAGTTTGACATACAATTGTACAGTTAAGTTAATCGTAAGTTATTAACCGTAACATTAAAGGAGCTCTTCTACATTTGTCATTGTAAATACTGCTTATGATTATGCTTTTATTTGATGCATCTAAAAATGCTTTAGTTCTGCAATCTTCCAACTCTTACATAATTTTTGTTTAGATCATCCTTTGGAACAGTTTTACACTTTTATTCATAAAACATGTTTGTAAAATTGAGCATGTGTTTTTGTTGTAGATCAAGAAAGTTTATGCATCAGAAGATAAAACAAAGTTGTAGCTGTTTTTGTCTAATTCATTGATTCATAATATAACTAATAATATAATATAACTTCATAACTAATGCAATTATATTTTTCATACAACTTCAATAGAGTGAGCACAAGAAATTACAAAGTAATAGCTATATATTATAGTCTAGACATACTTATGCCTATTAAATGTAGACAACTGCCTTGACCAGAAAGACCAGTTCTGTTGACAATTGACCAGCAAACAAACCGGCACTGGAGCCTAAAAACACGACATGACTAGACAAGGCGGACTTGATCCAAATGGGCTTGGTCGAGTTGAATCAGAAACAAACAACAAAGATCTGGCACAAAAAACACAAGAGGAAGAAATAAGGGAGGAAATAAGGGCTAATTGATAACAGGTGCGGAAAGTGAACAACACGACGTCAACCAACACGGGGACAACCACGCCACAATAACAGCAGACACACGGTAACTGTCAACACAGCCACATGCGTGACAGTCAGGCAGACAACGAACACGAAAGACATAAAGAGGAAAAAAATAAAAATAAAAATGGAGACGTGACAACCAGCATTAGAAAATGTTGTTTTTGTGCATCTTTTCCTTTGCGTTTCGTCCTCCAGCGATCCCTTTTGCTGTATCTACTGTCTTCAGGCTCCCTTCGGCTTGCGATCACAACCGTTTCCGCCGAGGTGGCTCAGCTGATTCCCCCTGCTGCCTATCAGGGTCTGCTCGCATCCCATTCCCTGTCTACAGGCTACTGGACTGGTTTTTGCCTGGGACTTGTTTTTACCTTTTGGCCTGTTGAGATATTTTCCTTGTTTAAATAAACTTTCCTTTTGATCCTGCAACTGACTCCATCGCATCCCTGACAGAACGATCTGGCCCTAGTGGATTCAGAAGGCTCAGACCAAGTCAGCAGGGGGTGTCTTTGCTATTGGGTCAACATGACTCTCAACTGTCAGCAACCTCCAAGGTGATCGAATTTTTGACTGCTCAACTGGCCGACCTTAATGCCTGCTTTGAGGAGCAGCAGCGGATCACTGCATTAGTCCATTCAGAGACCCTCTCAGTTCTACCGCACCCCCACAAGGAGCCTCACGCCAATAGCCCTCCACCATACAATGGAGACCCCAATTCCTGTCGGGCATTCCTCTCGCAGTGCTCCTTGGTGTTTTCACTCCAGCCTTGTCGCTACGCTACAGAGCAGTCTAAGGTGGCGTATGTTTTAACATTGCTGACGGAAAGGGCCCGAGAATGGGACACTGCTGTGTATGAGCATCAAGTCCAGTTTTGAAGATTTCCACGAGGAGATGATAAAGCTATTTGACCGGTCTGCCCAGGGCAGCTACCATGTTGGTGTGGCTTACACAGAGCGGTCACTCTGTTACAAACTTTTCGATCCAGTTTAAAACCCTAGAGACGACCTGCGATTGAAATGAGGGGACTCTGCGTTCTAGGTTCCTGGAGAGCCTAGATGATAAGATTCAGGATAAGATCACCGTCCATGAGCTTCCTCGAAATCTTGATACCTTGATGGATGTGGCCCTTCGTGTTGAGGATCAACTCCTGCGTCGACGCCAGCGTTGTGCTTCCCGTTCCACCTGGAGAGTGGAGGAGACCCTCCTCCAGACAAACAACTTACTTCCATCTCAAACCTCTAACCTGTACCTTTTTAAATCTCAGAATGCTCCAATAGTTTTGTGGCATCCTTGGGTGGTACAGCATGTTGACTGGTCCAGAAATTCTGTGTTGGCCTGGAGTCAGTCTTGTCTAGCATCTTGTTTGGGTACTGCCTTTTCTTTTGGTTCTGTGTCTCTTGTTTTACAAGGTTGAGGCTGTGGATCTGACTGGCGTTCCCTCAGAGTACCTGGATATTCACCAGGTCTTCAGCAAGTCCCGATTCGTGAGGGAGATGAGTGGAGACAGCATTCAATACACCCACGGGATACAGGTTTTTTTTACTGACCAATGCACCGGCTGTCTTCCAGGGCCTGGTAAACGATGTGCAGAGAGACTTGATTAATAGTTTTGTCTTTGTGTACCTGGATGATATACTGATATTTTCTCCCTCTCCTCAGGTTCACATTCAGCATGTCCACCAGGTTCTTCAGCGGCTTCTTGAGAACCAGCTCTTAGTTAAGGCGGAGAAGTGCGAGTTCCACTCCAAGTCAGTCACGTTCCTGGGGTTTATCATCTCAGCCGGTGGGGTGGAAGCTGATCCCAATAAGGTAAGGGCCGTTGCAGAGTGATTCATCAGGGACTTTAGTAAGATTATTGCCCCTTTGATTGCTCTCACCACCACCAAGGTACCGTTTACCTGGAATAATGATGTTCAAAGGTCCTTTGATGAATTAAAGTCCTGTTTCATCTCTGCCCCTGTTCTCTCTTTCCAGATCCCGAATGACTGTTTATTGTCGAGGTAGATTCATCCAATGTCGGGATAGGCGCAGCCCTATCTCAGCGGTCCCCTAAGGATGGGAGGGTACACTCCCTACTGCTTACTTTTCCCATCGACTGAGCCCCACTGAGAGTAACTAAGACATTGGTAAGAGGGATCTATTGGTGGCCAGGTTGGTTTTGGCAGAATGGCGCCACTGGTTGGAGGGTGCAGCGCAGCCCTTTTTTGTTTTGACTGACCACAAAAACCTAGAATATATTTGTGCCGGGCAGGGCGGGGTCTCGAGAGCCGGTGGCGTGATTGATAATGAGCGTCACCTGCAAGCCACCGGTCACATATCTCACAGAGGAGCAGAGGCATGAAAGGAGGAGCGATAACAGGGAAAGATGAGAGAGGACCAGGCCTGGATTTATGTTTTGTTTTGTATTCATGTTTTATTTGATTATTAAAGTCTGTTAAATGTTCGCCGGTTCCTGCCTCCTTGCTCCCTGAACATTGAACAGCGTTACAATATTCTTTCAGCCAAAAGACTGAACTCCTGTCAGGCCCACTGGGCACTCTTTTTCACGCTGCCGTATTGGCCAGGGTTCTAAAAATGTGAAACGCGATGCCCTCTCTTGACTGTTCGATACCCCTGGGAAAATGCCCCGGACCGAGACCATCCTCCCTAGTGGGGTCCCTTTCCTTCGATATTGAGAGCAAGTGGTGGAAGCTGGTACTCATTGTGGGGTGCTTGAGCAGTGGCCCAATGGTCAGTTAGTTGTGCCTGCTACACTGCGCCCTGAGGTCCTCCAGTGGGGACACTGAACAGAACAACAGAATTTTTGTAAGGCCTTGCATCATCTTAGTAAAAGCAGCACTTCTTTCTACCAACTGCTCATTATGAGCGATACATCTGAAACTGGTAAAGCAAGTTTAACCACTGATACTCCCTGTAAAGTCAACCAATCAACCCACACTGAAACACAAAAAACACACTGATACAATGAAAAATATACATCTTAAATGCTTTTCATCAATGAAAGACTGATGAGACCATCATGCATTTTATAAACTGTTTGAACTCAAATTAAAATTAAAAAAAAGTTTTCTGAAGTTTAAACGGCTGCAATTATCTCGAACATAAAAGAGGGACACATTTTTTTTATAGCATGCCGATCGCTTTTTGCAACCCCCGAGACCGTCGACATGACCAGGTTCCACTGTATTTAATTTTATTAATGCAACTTCAAACAAATGAATTACCAACAAAGCATTGAGTCAAGCAACCCACTACCAGAAATACAAACAATTCCTCCCTGTAATAAAGACAAAGAAACTCCCTTATAATGTGTAATAAACAGCAATTATCCATGTAATATTTTATTAGTAAGTTCAAAGAAGGGTTTGCTCTGTTTTTGTAAAGAGGAAAAATAAACAATCTTACATTTATTTTACTGTTGTACCAAAAACTACTTTGGTACAAAGTTTCTGTTTAAGTTGTTTTAAAAATTTGTCATTACAACTTATACAATAATCTAGATACTGAATGTGATACCAGTTTATTGGAAATATATAACATATTAAAATTCTTCTTTTTGGGGGGATATATCACATTCATAAAGAAAAATGTGTTAATTGTACCAAATAGAAAAGTATTTTCTACTGACCTAAAGTTTTTTTTATTACTCTCTGACTTCAATACAGAACAACTTTAAAGCTTTTAAAAAGGATACTTGATATATGAGATGATGAATGTTTTATAAGATTGATTAATTTTTATTTGACACCTTAAATGCTTTTTAATCAATGAAAGTCTGATGAGACCATCATGCCAAAAATTGCAATACAGACTATGACACTAAATGTATTTTACAAAGTGTCATACATGATAAATTGTGGATTAATTTGTCTTACCTTTTTCCTCGCTCTGATCTCTGATTACACAGTGAAAAACCTTTCAGGTTACTGATGTATGCACACACACACCCTCTGATGTATGCACACACACACCCTTTACTTTTTTAATTCGCGCACAGTCTGAACTGGTCTGACTGGTCCAAAAATAAAAACTGAGCCTTGATATTGAAGGGCACATAATTAACATTTATTATAATGACTTTATGTGAAGTTTGTTTTAAATTCACTTAAATTAAAAGCTGTCATATTCTTGAAAACCAAATTAATGTTAAAACGGCCATAATTAACGGCTAAATTTGAGAAATCTATTTAATCTATTACATTGAGAAATCTATTTAAATCTATTTAATCTATTACACACTCATACCTTCATTAATAAAAGGATTATAATATAGATTTTATAAACTCTTTTTCAGCTTAAATGAAGAAGAAAAGACATTTCCTGTTGTAAACAACTGCTAACAGAACAAGATCAACCAGTTTCTTAACCGATGCGTTGCCTGCACACTCTTCCTTCTCTGTGAGTTCTGAAATGAAAATCATCTTTTCAAGCTAACTGGATTTAGCATTAGTTGCCAGCTGTGGCTTAAATATTGTACATTTTGTGTTTGGGGTTAGTTGTGTATAGTTTTTATTAATAAACTGGGAGTTTGTGGTGTATTTTGGTTATTTTCTTGGATTTTGTTTTCATTGTGTATCACACAGGGTTTGTTTGCTTGATTGGTTTGGATTGCTTAATTACGTTTTTTTCTGTTTTGCATCGAGATGTTAAACGTTAAACCAGTCCCCTTTTTCAGTTATTTTTGTATTCTATTAAGAGATATGAGCATCCCTTTCCTCATGTGTGTATGTCTCTAAGGCTGTAACAATGTGTTTGTGGTGTGCAATGCGGAGAGAAGCAAGGAAACAGCAAAATCCAATGGAACTTACTTCATTCTCACAACGAAAACAAAATCACTTTAGATATAAACAAAAATGGCACTCATAGTGCAAAACTCTGGGAGACACGGAAAGAAACCAGAATGGCATCCACACAGTCGGAGACACAGCCATGTTACAACGTTACAATGACAACAACCGACAAAGACATGAGAAAACAGGAGGGTGTTTATAAGAGGAGAGGATAGGAAACTCCTGACGAGACTAACAAGGGCAGTGATGAACAAGACAGGTGCAGGAAGAGCATGGGAAGCGAAACAGAAAGGACCTGGAAGTGAAACAACATGACACACCAGACAGGAAGTGCATGAACGACATCACAGATAGGAAATGCACAAATGACAGAGCCGCCAGAACTAAGGGTAACAATAGCAATTCTGCTCTTTCTGTTGTCCACACTTAGTGTGGCACACACAGATAGACAATGCAAAGACTAAGACCACGTCCACACGAAGCCGGTGCATTCCCTATCCAATCTTTTTTTTTTTCTCATTCTAAAAAAAATTCTGTAAACACGGCGTCGTCTCAAGAAATATCAGCGTACACACGAAACCACTAAAACCGAATGAAAACGGTTTAGTATATATGCCAGACCAGCATAGGGCACTGTAATTCTGCCACAGATATTCACTATAGACGGAGAAGAAGACTTTGAGCATGCGCATAACCTTGCACGCTTGGTTGCTGTTACGTGTGACTCCGCCGACACGTGATGTGATGACATCAACGTTTCACAAAATATACGGATTGGCTGTACACACGAAACCGCAAGGGTGTCGTTTTCAGATTTATCAACTTTAGGACCCGGTTTCAAAAAATAGCGGTTTCAGTCTCTCAAAACGGCGGATCCGTGTGGACGAAACGCCAATACTATAAACTAGATTGGGGAAGTTTATGAAAGAAACTTCATTTGGCTTGAGAAAGCCTAGCCTGAAAGTTTAAATTAGTTGTAAATGCTTCAAGCTTGAAAAGTTTTGAGAGTATAAACTTAAAAATAGTGTTGGAAAATTGCAATTAATTTATAAAAATGTTTACGGTTTAATTACATCCTTGGCTTTTAACGGTCAGTTTTCACTAATGTGAATAACACTTTGTTTTATTTCTATTTTAAAACTGTAATTAAGCATTATTATTATAGGCTAACCACTTTCAAAACAGACTGCAGTTACACTGCATGTATATGTAAACTTTTATATATACTAAATAGATGTGTGTGTGTGTGTGTGTGTGTGTGTGTGTGTGTGTGTGTGTGTGTGTGTGTATGTATATATATTTTTTGTTTTGCTCCAATACACACAAAGGGAATAAACATGTGTATAGCAAAACGTGTAGGTACAACACTTTTTTTCCAGAAAAAGAAGCATTGCTCATAGAAATTCCAGGGGTGCCAACAATTTTGGCCATGACTGTATATATCAAGTAGGTTCACTAAGTCAGCAAATTTCAACGTCAAAAAGGAAATCTTAGTTAAAGCTCTGTAGTGATGAGAACTATTTTGGCTTTGTATCTAAGACCATCAGAGCTCGTTGATCAACACTGTCAACCGGTTTAAGAATAGACCAGTTTTTGTTTAGGTAGTCATACTGTATGTAATATAAGGAAGTAAAAAAAAAAACAACAAAACCGAAACTGAACCAGACCCAAGTATCGGTACCGGACATCACAACTCGCACAAAAGACGTTACACAGAGAAGCGCGCACGGCTCGAATCCTCGAAGCTTCCTCCTGAAGCATCTCCTCATACTTCCAGATGCTACTTTAAATCTACACAACCTTCTACAGAATCTAAAGAAACCTTCGATCGATTAACGAGCGACAACTCGTGGTTCCTTCAAAGAGAGGCAAAAAATCACTCAAGAACTTTTTCGTTCACCATTCCTTGCTGGTGGAACGATCTCCCTGCACTCATCCACAATGCAGAATTCTTGGCAATATTCAAAAGACTGAATGAACTGAGTGAACACCTAACATGACACCACCTCAACTCAAAAAAAGTCCTCTATTCTTCAGGCTTACACTACTAGTATGTGTAATGTTTGAAACTTTGTATTGTAAGCACTCTTATGTACTTTTACATCTTCAGGATGAATCGTTTGCTGTATTCCTCAAATTGTAAGTCGCTTTGGATAAAAGCGTCTGCTAAATGAATAAATGTAAATGTAAGATGCTTATGATTTATACTGTATGTAAAACTAAGATCTTAAAGATCTTTTTCAGATGTTTGTTCACAGCAGATAATTTCCAGATATCCTAACAGACGTCTTGCAGATGTGTATCATCTGGGGGTAATTTCCTAATCGAAATGCAAGACGCTCCTAAAAATATCAGATGATATAATAGCTCACTTCATCATAAATCCCCCTGTCTTGAGTTGAAGACGTTTATTCAGTGATCCTGAATTTAATGGATTGGTTTATGCATAAGTTTGTTTGGGATGATGAAATGCTAAACTTTACTTTAGCACTGTATTTAACAAACATTTATCAAAAGCCTCAGAGCCAGTTATTGATGAGCTGTTTGGAATCAGTGACACGGTTGAGATAAAGTTTAGACAGCTGTCAGTGTTGTCTTGCTAGCAAGATTTAACTTGAATTAGCATGTCGGTAACAAGATTTAACATGAATAAACATATCGCTAGCAAGATTTAGTCCTACCTAGCATGTCGCTAACAAGCGTTCTGATGCAGAGATATAGGTCTGGCTAAATATTTGCTAGGGTACTTTGTATGGTTGCTAAGAAGTAGTTTAGCAGCTGCCAGTGGTCTTCAAAGGCTGCTTGTCCGTGTGAATGATATAAACCAACCACAACACCTCTATGACATTCAAAACTGAAGATTATCTTGCTTTAGATTTAGTAAAACGAGCCCTCCCCTCCCCCTTATCTCTTCGATATTGTGGTCCAGAGTTATGTTCGATACAAAATCTCTATGCAAGTTACCATAGTAGGAATAACATGAAGGGTGTTGTCTTCCATGCATGCACCTTTATTTGCTCATGTATTTGTTTTTCTTGTTATTAGTAGAGCCAGACACTAACGAATTCCTAGTTCCTATAGTGTTTCAAAATTGATTGATTCAAACTCAGTTGCCCTACAGCAACATTTGATGCCGTTGACAGAGACGTTATGCAGCCTTTTGTTTGAGAAACACCCTCTGGCTTCATTCCACTTAATTTGTGTTTATGCAAAACAAGTTGAATGAATGGTTATGCTTGTCATTTGTCAGAAAATAGGGAGAAAATAGTAGGAAATTGTTGTGTAAAACCCATAGAGATTAAGGTAGAAGATATTTGTAACTTCCCAATTCCCTCCACTCATCAGGGATTGTGAATAATCTCTTTCTTTTTTTTTGAGAAGGGAGGTGTTACGACCCCGTACTTCCTCTCCCCGCCTATTGGTGGCGATATACTTTTGGAGAGTGCAGAGGATTGCACCCCCAAATTGTTAATCTTCTCTTGATTGTGGAGAGGATAAAACATGAGGCTTGTCCCTTCCTCAGACAGAGATAAAATTTATAGTCATTATAGTCATTATAGTGACTCTTTATACTCACATAGTCGTTATAGTGACTCTTTATGACGAACCTGCACATATTACACTTAAACTTAACGAATAAATATAACGTTAATCCGTTTTTTAAATCGTGCAAGTTTTGCATTTTTCATGCAACAAGAACAGCTGTCTTAGATAAAGTCTGTGTAATATATAAGATGCAATCTATAGTAACATCAATTATAAATTATCAGTATATTTTGCACACTTTTACATGCGCATAGTGTGGAAATGGAACAGAAGCAGGGCGGTTACCATATTTTGCGATGCTCTTTGATGTGCAGGTTCATCATAAAGAGTCACTATAATACAATATTATACAACACTATAATACATCCGTCTGTAATTCCTCTGTTTGAAATCCATGGATCACTGTGCTGCTGCTTGTTCATACACAAAAATACAAATGAATAAAATACTATATACTATGGAATCCCCTCTTATATACAGATGATTTATCATTCATGTTCTTTAATTATATTCTTGTATTAACACACTGACTTTAACAGCTGTTTTACAGAACGTGTCATGTTTGCTGTGATCTCGCATTTACACGCTTTGACCATGGAGAAGCACGAGAAATTAAGTCATTATTTCGAGAAAGTTTCTCGTTATTTCAAGATACTAAGTCAATATTTCGACTTAAATTATCTTTTTTTTTCTCAACTGTGGCAGAAACGGGCTTCCATAAATATCTTTGCCTCAGCTCTAGATTGTCCAATCACAACTGACCTCTGGAGAAAAGGGAACTAACCAATGACATTTTATGTTACTATTAAATGAGCAAGCCCCGCGACTGACAAAAATAAAAATGCTCGCACAAGCAAAAACAGCAGTCGAGAGCGGGCAAAAATATTTACACTGTAGCTCTGTTTTCCGCTCGCGGATGTAATTTAGCGCGCGCAAACATCAGTTTTGCGCTCGTATATTAATGGTACGGTTTTGTCGTCATATTTGGGGACCACTGCTCCACCGAACCCCGAAGACTGACTCACCGAACCCCTGGGGTTCGATCGAACCCAGGTTAAGAACCACTGGTCTCTGGCGAAATGGTGGGTCGCCCCGATCCAGAACAGCGCGGTGATAGTGAAGTCCACCAATTGTGTGCGGCACACCGCAAAAGTGAAATACATCGCATATCGGCAAAAGACTTTGTTGCGTATAAGCACGATACTCAAGAGCTCCTCCTCGTAATTTATCTTGCGATGAAATAGACGAGGTAAGTGATTAACACGACAGGTAATATGAGGACACAGACAGGACCCGGAAGTGGAACATGAGAGAGTGTAAACACAACGAGACTGTGACAATAACAAAATATGATAGGGTGTTAATTTTGTTCTCTAAAATATATTATGTAGATATTGGCTACTTCTGGCTATTCTCGTGTCACTCAAGACTGATACTCACTTTTATATGATCAGCAGTTTAGGAAAGAAAAATATGGGGTAAAACATGATTTTACTTCCTAAAAAATTGGAAAACTAAAAATAGAGCTGAAATACGGGACTGTCCCATGAAAAAAAACGGCTGTCTGGTGACCCTATGTAGGAGACGCATAACAATAGTATAGTAATACTAATTTATTACATTTATATATTACATTTACATTTTCTTGGCACTCAAAGCGCTTTACTTTGAAGGGAGGAATTTCCTCAAGCGTAAGCTTAAATCAACTGCTCTCACAGTTCAAACAAGCCTGGGCAAAAACTCAAACTCCAGAAGCAACGCATGTAAATACATTTATCATGCATTTGATAACACAAGTAAACACAAAATGTTTAACTGTTCTATTATAGAAATCTATTATGTCTTTCTCACAAATACGACTGTATTGATCGAAAGGGAGAAACTGTCACGTCTCCAGTCTGATCTTGTCTGATCTTGTCTTTCGTGTTGTCCAAGCACCTGGCTGTGTTGACAGTTATCATGTATTCTACAGTCATTGTGGCGTGGCTGTTCCCACCCCCTTATTCTTCTGTCTCTCCTGTTATTATTACGCCTTAATTCCTCCCTTATTTATTCTCATTGTGTTTCTTGTCTTGTCCAAGATCAGTGTATGTTCCTTCACGCTTCACTCCGACCAAGCCTGTTTTGTGCTTTCGTGTCTAGTCTAGTTGTGTCGTGTCATGTTTTTAGGCTTCAGTGCCGGTTTGTTTTTCTTGTTGGTTTGCTTTTGCGCCTCACTCCCTATTATTTTCACCATCTCGTAGTGCACTCCCTCTGGGCGCTCAGCTGATCTTTTACCCGCTGAGAAGCCACGTCATCTGCTTCACATGGAATATTAGGCAGTGTGAGTGAATCCTGTCTTCTACTGAAAGCTGTTGGACATTTCGCCTTAGACTCGTATTTCTTCTTTTGCCTTTTTTTCTGTTTCTTAATGATCAATAAACCTTCCCATTTTCTGAGCCTGCAATTGAGTCCAGCACAATTCCTGACAGAAACTTCAATATGCCAATGAATAATGCTGCATTTCAAGGCATTTCGGTGGGACTTTAAATTCACAGGGAACGTAATCAGAACAGAAACAGATGTATGGAAATAATTAACTGTCAGGGAAGATAACTAGGAAAGCAGGCAACAGATATCAAAACCATATCAGACTTTCCATAACAATCTGTAATCTTCATCTTTAGCAACATTCATTTATAAATGAAATTTCTCACACCAGTCCAAAAAAATAGGCACATGGTGACAGGAAGTGACAAAGACACAGACAGACAGGACCAAGGGTGACACACACATACAGAAATATGCCAGAATGTATGTTAAAGAAAAAGAAAAGAAAAAGAGAAAATCACTCACTGTTCCTGGCTGAATTACTTTTATAAAGATTAAATCATATTTAATTTATATTTTATGCAGTGAAGACTGTGAAGTGTTTGATAACTTTATTCAGTTTTTGTATTTTTCCTGTTAGATCTTGTAATATTTTTCATCAATGAGAATCAATGTTCAATAATAATAAATATGAGATTCTGAGTCTATCCAATACACATCACGGGAAGAAACACTACACTTCTGTATTGTGTTTGCTTTATCTACGTAATCCCTCCTCCTCCTCCTCCTCCTCCTCCTCCTCATCCTCCTCCGCATATGGCTGTTGCATTTGCATTTTACGTGTATGATATTGAGGGCCGGAGTAACTTTAACGGCAGCAGTTCTCATGTCTCTCAAAGCTGGTAAGTTGCATCAGTGACTGCTGCGTGTGTGTATATTGGTTGTAAGCGCACAGTTGGACTTCTGTGGTGCGCACAGTTTGTTTCATTCTGTCTGTTGTCTCCTTTCAGTTAAAAGTTTATCATGCAACATCTATGAATGTGCGGTGACCAGTGGATTGTTTCCCGTCACATCACGCCCCCAGCTATGACTAAACAATGACCAAGTCAATGCTGAGAAGAACTGGAAGGACTGGAAGAACACAGCCTTCAGTTTGAGAAATACCCATCGTCACTTGCAGTGTGAATCTGCCATCATTCAGCACTATATAACTAAAACACAATTAATAAAAACAATTAATAATAATAAAAAACTATACTCAAGCCCAGGCCCGAGCAGGTGAGAAAAAGTAACTTTCCATAAAAAGTAACTAATGCAATGAGTTGCTTTTTACTCATTGCGAACTTGGAAAATTATTTTTAAATATGATTAAAAACTACTGCCAATTGAGAGAAAATGGGGAGGAAAATACCACATTAAAATTCACACATGCATTTATCAGACACTTTTATCCAAAGCGACTTGCATTGCATTCAAGAAACACATTGACATTCTAATCAGTTCTTGCTTTCCCTGGGAATCAAACCTATGACTTTGATGTTGCAAGCCAAAAAAGGAGCAGTTGTGTGGATATCAAATACAGTAATAAGTAAAAATTAAATTAAGTTTAATTCGTTCCAAGAGCGAGCTCATAAACCAAAATGCTTGTACACCAAAACAATTTTCCCCATAAAAATGCACTAAAAATCAATCTATTTGTTCCAAATGCCCATTTTAAATATTGTTTTGGTTTTACCCTATCAATTGCAATTAAACTTATAAACATTAAGATCTCATATAAATACTAATTAATAACACTGGTCAACAAGGAAATCGTTACTGAAAAAAAAAATTGGCTCTCGTTTTGAAGATATTTCTCGTTTTAAAGATATTATAGTACTATATAAAGCCAACCAGAAGAAAAGTATCACTTCTCAAGTGAAGAAGGCATATCATCTTTACTTCGGATGCAAGGTTAGTGACCAAGACAAGCCTTGGGCTCCACATATATGCTGTGCTACATGTACAACACAGCTTTCACAATGGTTGAATGGCAAAAGACCAGCAATGCCGTTTGCAGTCCCCATGGTGTGGAGAGAGCCAAGCAACCACATAAATGACTGTTACTTCTGCTTGGTTCCCCCTCTTTCTGGCGGAATGACGAAGCAAAAGAAGTCGAGTATAGTCTACCCAAACATTCCATCTGCATTGAGACCAGTTCCCCATGGTGAGGGACTTCCTATTCCCGAACCGCCGGCAGAATATTCTCTTGATTCATCTGATGAGGACAAGGGTGAGCCGACCTGTTCTTCTCCTAGTCCGTCAGCAAGCAGTGATCCAGATTTTCACTGTGGTGCATCATCAACCCCGCACAGAATAACACAGGAAGAACTAAATGACCTGGTTCGTGATTTGGACTTATCCAAGAACAAGGCAGAATTGCTAGGATCGAGACTCCAACAATGGAATCTTCTGGAAGAAGATGTCACAATTACTTCATATCGAAAGTGCCACCAGCATTTGGATCCTTTCTTCAGACAGGAGAGTAATCTGGTATTCTGTACTGATATTGATGGCCTTATGAATGCCTTAAAAATCACTCCTTACCCACAGGAATGGAGACTATTTATAGACTCTTCGACACTGAGTCTTAAGGCTGTACTTTTGCACAATGGAAATCGTCTTCCATCTATTCCAGTAGCCCATGCTATCCACATGAAGGAGACATACGATAACTTAAAGCAGCTACTGAATTCCATTGATTACAACAAGTACAGCTGGGACCTCTGTGGGGATTTGAAGGTAGTTGCCATTTTAATGGGACTGCAGCAGGGATATACAAAATACATGTGTTTCCTATGTGAGTGGGATAGCCGAGCAAGAGAATTGCACTACTTGCAGAAGGTATGGACTCCCAGACAAAATGTTAGAGTTGGACAGAGGAATATCCAGCGCCCAGCTCTGGTCGAGGCTCACAAAATCCTGCTACCACCACTTCACATCAAACTAGGTTTGATGAAGAACTTTGTGAAAGCATTAGACCGGACTTCGCCAGCTTTCCAATAACTGCATGAAAAAATCCCTCGACTCAGCGAAGCAAAGATTAAAGAGGGAGTTTTTGTGGGTCCTCAGATTCGAGAGCTCTTCAAAGATGATTGGTTCAACAACTTGCTGCAGGGTGATGCGAAACAAGCATGAAATGCTTTTCAACTAGTATCTACACACTTTCTGGAGAATGACAGAGCAGAAAATTACAAGGAGTTAGTAGAAGACATGCTGGTGCAGTGTCAGAAACTTGGATGCAACATGTCTCTAAAGATCCACTTTCTTCATTCCCATCTGGATTTCTTCCCTGACAACTGTGGAGTGGTTAGTGATGAACACGGCGAACGTTTTCAACAAGATATAGCTACAATGGAACAAAGATAACAGGGAAAATGGCCCACTACAATGCTGGCTGACTATTGCTGGACACTCCCCAGAGATGCTCCCGAACAGGTGTACAAGAGACAGGCGAAGAAACCTAAGCAGTCTATGACTTGATTTTTTAGAGGTATAATCCGTGGGCCCTATAAGTAATTACTATACTGTTTCATGATGTAAACATTATTGTTGCAGATTACAAAAAAAATAGGGCCAGTTTTGCAATTTGACTGTCATATTTATGTTGAACACATAGAAACTGGTAAGAAATGGCTAATTTGATGTCAGTAACATGACTTTTGTGAAAATTTGTTGTCCAGTGTAATTGACAATTAAACTCTAAAAATACTTGAAAATTTACTGTAATGCACTTCAGCTTTGAGCAGCAAGAGGAGGGAGGAGGGGGGAGCGGGGAAAGCAAGGATTCAAGTGCAAGTGAGTGAATTTATTATAATAGTGCAGAAAACAAAAAAAGTGATAATCCAGAGTGAAAGTCGTGGAACATGGGAGACAGGGAGCCGGCGAACGAATGAACACACGGGAGCCGCGAACGAACAAACACACGGGAGCCGTGGCCGCGAACGAAAGCGGGGAGATAGGCAGATGATATGAGAATCAGGTGTGTCAGTGCTCAGTGACCACACACACACACACAGGCAGAACTAGGAGACAATGAATTCATGAACCGTGACAGTTACTGCTTAGAGGTACTGTACATGTATATTTCACTATGTGAACAATAGCGATCACAATTAATAAATGTTAACAACAGGAGGTAAAACCGCTGTAAATTACTTATAAACGTATCACTGTGGTGAATGGTGCAGCCAAACCGATCGAAGCTGAGAGAATGAACGAGTTAAGGGGTGATAAAGGGGTTGGAACCGCGTGACTGTGTTATGAGAGGCTGTGTATAGGATATTTCCAGTAAAAATGCGTGCAACGATGCTGAGCGTTAGGACTTTTTCCACACAAACATGTGCGTGGGTGAGGGAAAAATTTTCTCGTACACCGAAAAAATGCTTGTACACCGATTTGACTTTCCATGCTCGTACACGCTCGTAAACCAAGGTATCACTGTACAGTGTAGGAATTTTATGCTCAATCTTTTTAAGTAAAGACCCTAGTGATATGCCATTCAGTTTCTAGAGAAAGCTTGATAAAGCAATGTTTTTCAGACCAAAATTCTTAGTGTAACAGTATTTAGTCGTATTAAATAAAATCAAATATGACAAATAGGCGATGCAAAAGTTTGGCCACCCTTTCAATTGTGATGATTTGAAAACATGTAGTCACTTAATGCTGATTGTTTGCAACACAAAACTGATGCTATTGGCTCAATGAACATTAGACTGGAAAAAAACAGGTGCAACCAATCACGAAAAAGGATATTCAAGTAAGCTAGTTGGTACTTGTGCTTCCCTTTCTGGGAACTCGAGCTGTGTCGAAGCACTAGGGGAAATAGCCTTGCGTGAGTCACGTGAAGATCTGTGCAACCAATGAGAAACGAACGCGCGTGAATGCGTCACTGCCGGCGGTAGCCGGTGACGTCATGAGGAAGAGCATAAAGGCGCGTCTGAAACCGGGGAGCGTCAGCCATGAATGCCTGAAGCGGGCCCGGAGGCGCCAGGAGCTGAGGCAAAGACACAGCGTCTCGTGTCTCCACAGTAAGAAATATAGTTAAAAAATGGAAGGCAACAGGAACAGTACATGCAACAGGAATCACCCCCTTACACTAATTGGCTTCATTGCTCTATCTCCTCTCCTTAGCTGGTGTGTGGTGAGCGTTCTGGCACAGGTTGCCATCGCATCATCTAAGTGGATGCTGCACACTGGCGGTTGAGGAGATCCCCCCCCCCCCCCCAAGCGCTTTGAGCTCTGGAAAAGCGCTATATAAATGTAACTGATTATTATTACATGTGAAGGAAATATGTGCCAGGCCAAGAAAGATATCTGAAAGGCAAAGGTGAAGTATGGTTAGAATGGTCACAGACAAACCACAGATCACCTCCAAAGATCTCCAAGATCATCTCGCTGCTGATGGTGTCATTGTACATCGTTCCACAGTCCAGCATACTTTGCACAAGGAACAGCTCAATGGAAGGGTGATGCGGAAAAAGCCTTTTCTGCGCACTGCCAACAAGCAGAGTTGTTTGAGGTATATAACGGCTCATCTGGACAAGCCAGAATCATTTTGGAATAATGTGCTGTGGACAGATGAAACTAAGATAGAGCTAACCGGTCACAACCAGAAGCAAAAGAACACAGCATTCCAGGAGAAGAACTTGCTCCCTACTGTATCATTTGGTGGTGGGTCCATCATGCTGTGGGGCTGTGTGGCGAGCACAGGTACTGGAAACCTTGTCAAAGTTGAGGGTTGAATGGATTCCATCCAGTATCAGCAGATTCTTAAGAACAATGTTCAAGAATCAGTCAAGAGGACGAAGTTACGCCAGCAGGATAATGATTCAAAGCATTGCTCCAAATCTACCAAGGAATTCATGCTCAGGCACAGATACAATGTTCTAGGATGGCCATCCCAGTCCCCAGACTTGAATATCATCGAAAATCTATGGAATGATTTGAAGCGGACTGTCCACTCGGAAACCATCAAACCTGACTGAACTAGAGACATTTTGCAAGGAAGAATGGTCCGAAGTACCTGCAAGTACCTGTTTGTTTTTGTCAAATTGTATTGTTTCTGTTGATTCAATAAATGTTATTTCAGTTACAGTTACATAGTAACAAATGTTATTTGTTACTGTTTTCATAAGGTATAAATTATATCCAAATAAAGTTGTGGCTTTGAAAGCCCAGCAGATTATTAATTGAAATTATGATAATTATTAGGGCTTTCCAAACTTTTGCATAAAACTGAATGTATGTGTGTTTCTGAAAGAACAGTTTGAACATAAACCATGAAGTAATCTCAATAGAACAGTTTATTGCCGACACCTACTGGAGGTTTTAGTTTTATATATACTGGATTCATATTTGTTTGTGTTACAGGTGAGACTATTCACCAGAATATCGATTCTCATTTGGACTACATTTCCCACAGACACCCATACCTGCACACACCTGCATCTCATCCTGTACACTATATCAACACACCACAAACACACCACCAGTGCGAAGTTTTGATTTGCTATGGTGATCATCTCTGAGCATTTATTCCTGGATTGCTATTCTGTTTCTGACCTTGGACTGTTTATCACTACTTTGACCCTTTTGCTGCCTGCCCTGACCTTGGCTGTTTATCTGGATTTGTGTATGTATGCTGTCTGCCTCGACCCAAGCCTGTCTCTGTTCACGATTCTGTTTTGCCACTTATCTGTACTCTGGTTACCCATTGAAATAAAGCTGCAGATGGATTCTCAATCGGCTGACTCCTCATTACAGTTTGACCTCCTTTTATGTCAGCAATGATAACTGGGTTTATATGAGCTTGCTAGAGGTTCATATAACAATAATTTGTCATAAATTCAGAATATACTTAAATAATGCATCTGCTCTGCCCTAGTGCTTATTTTTTAATATGTGATATATTTGTACATGTGATTTAATATAATGATTACAGCCACTGATTTGTCATTGACCTGTCGTTATGAGAAAACAGCAGTCAAGTTAAAAAAAATTTTTTATATATGCTACTTTTGTTTTTCTCACAATTCAAACAAACTCAAACTCCTAAAAAAACTCTTGTTTTAGACTTCTAATTCATGACCAGTGTTTTGTTTACTCTATTAACACACAAGGGACTGTACACTTACTGTAGGCCTTTTGGAGTATTCCAGCCATTTTCCAATGCATCATGGAGGAATCCTGCAAAACATGAAACACATCACAGTTTATGACATATTAGTCACAGAGTCCAATGAAGAGGAAGTGAAAACGAGTTAAAGTCACAGAAAAAGTGCAGGTGATTCAAGAAGTGTTCATTACCTAAGACAAACCTTCAGCCATCATGAGTGCAAGAAATAGTGGTTCTATAGAAATAGTGTATTGGACGATGGCAGTTGTTTCACAAGTTAGGAGTTTCAAGAATTCACAAACCATAAGGGCATCAAGCACACCTTACCATGCAGCTTCTAACAGACTGACTGAAATCTGATGAAAAACAGCACAGGCGATTCAGCTGAAGTCAGGCTAGCAAGAATGTTAATCAGCAATCGAATCACAGGTGACTAAAGAAGAAAGTCCAAAGTCAAGAGCAATGCAAGTGAAGCAGAAGTGGTACCATGAGCAGCATGCTAAAGAGTGCATTTATCATGTGTCCCACCTGGATTTCAGGAACAGTTCAGGAAAGACGGGTCTCTGTCTTATAGTCACTCTTAGAGTCACACTTAGAGTCACTCTTGGGAATGGACAGGTAAACTGTAAAAAATCAACATGCATGAAACACTTCATAGTTTTATTTTTTACTTTTATGTGCAAACATTGTTTTTTAAAAACAAGAATCATTTTGCTCTTAAAGTAAGAAAATATGTCTTGAAATTTCTGATTTCAGGATCAACTGAGGCAAAATATACCTTTCACTTTAAAAACATCATTCATTTACAGAAATCACCAATATTGGTCATTTTTCTAAATAAGAAAATTCAAGTTATATTTCCTCAAAAAAGCAAAACAATCGTTAACTTTTAGTTCTAGGTGAGTTAATTTATCTTAAAAGGGAAAAACAAGATTTATTGCCTTATTTCAAGATCAGATGAGGAGCAGAAATGTTGTACCTGCTGTTGAAACATCGATCCTTGCAAGACGTTGATGTGTTTCCATCACCTGAACCAGCTAAATGACAGTGTTGCACAGCAGACGAGTGGAATCGCACCAGAGATAATGGTGTCTGAGACTCCAAGTGTGAACTCAGAATGATGTTGCTTGGGAGAGTGACCACTAGAGAGCATGCTTGAACAACATGTGTCCTTACTTACATTCACATTTCTGCATTTGGCAGATGCTTTTCTCCAAAGTGACTTGCATTGCATTTATTTTGCATGTGCCACACTCTACTGTTTGAGACACAGGAAAGCCTTAAGTGTTTGTGCAAAAAAATGTACAATACAGCTGGGAATTAATATAAACTTCATTTTTTTCTAGACATGTAAGAATTTGTGAAACTTAAAATATTCCAGATATTCTGTACGTAAAAAAGACATTAAACATCCATATTTAAAATATGAGTGTGTTATTACAATATATAGAACAGATCTTTAGACAATAAACCAAGATCATATCCTGATTATCAGACCAGTAAAAAAGACAGAAGGAAATATATATCACCAAACACAGCAGAGTCCACAGATAAAAATCAAAACAAAACACTTGAGAGAAATTAGTTATGAAAGAAAAGAGTTATGAAAAGTGTTCAATGATTTCATCTTTGTAAAAAATTAAGGGTTGATTGAAAGAAGGTTTGATTAAACATTAATCATTGGTTTCCAGCATTGAGATGCTCTCTACAGCCAATGAGATCTTCATTTACGGGCGATGTCATAATTGGCCGCAAGCCAATCACACGTCTCCTTGACAGCTGGAAAAAAGAAGAGCACCCATAAAGATTCTTGTTTTGGTCGCCATTTTTTATTACTATTGAAAAAATGTAGTAAATGCTGAATCTCTTCAGAGAAGTGAAGATTGATCACCTGTTTTGAACGGTGTGAACTTGAAGTCCGGCAAGTATTTGCGTAGTTTGGCGTTACTGGCGGTTTTCTTAATCTGGCCGTCTGATTTACTCGTGTCATACTGAGAGCGGTTAGTTAAGGGATAGTTCACACCAAATGGTTCATTCAGTGGGTACTTTTTTGAAGATCAATAGATCAAAAACAATCTGCAGAACAAAGATTGTCAATCTTCAGCCCCCCTAAACTTCTGCCCAGCCCCCCTAAAAAATATATTTGATTTATACATTTTTGATCGCTTCAGTCCCCTTTAAAAAAAACTAATGCTATGATATTACACCTGCATCGGTGCAGTTCTTTGTCATAAATGCATTGCAGTTTACATAATGTAATCATGGAATAGTGGATTGCAGTAAGGTTAGTAGCATACCACCCTACCCTAATAGTCAAATAATATTTTTTTAATCATACCCTTATTGGGGGCTGAGCCCCCCTAAAATCAAAATCCTAGAATCGCCCCTGCTTTCAACTGTAAAAATAATCGCAGACACTTCACATTTATGCATTTAGCAGACGCTTTTATCCAAAGCGACTTCCATTGCATTCAAAGAAACACATTGAATCAGTTCTTCCTTTCCCTGGGATCGAACCCATGACCTTGGTAATGTAAGTGCCAATGCAAAAAAAAGAAGAAAAAAAAGCAGGAAAGCTGTTTGTATATGAAAGGATACAATCACTTCACCTTCAAACCCAAACCCTTCAACCACAGCTTCCACAGCATCCTTTATAGACACCTCTTCCTCCTCTCCAACTAGAGAGAAAGAAACAAAGACATTTCAAAGGCGAAGACGAAGGAGACAAAGACAAAGGAGAGACATGATCTTGATATGAGGCATTGACCTCTGACGAAGCAAATCCAACATGCGTGATGTCAAGTACCTGATCCAATGATGGGCTCCACCTCGTTATACTCCCTCAAAACCCACACAAACAGACGAGCCAGATCCAGAGAGTAGATGAACTGCCGCAGAGCGCGACCTGAACCCCAGACCTGCAGAGGTTTACCTTCCTCTACAAAACACACAAACACACACATTTACCAACATGTGAGACACTCTGAATGTGACTGTGGCTTCAGATCCAGAAAGCTAAACAAGTCTCACTCTTTGCCAGGTATGTCTTGTGGATCAATCCTGGCATCACGTGACCGTCCTCAATGTTGAAGTTGTCATGGGGTCCATATATGTTGGTGGGGATGACGGCTGTGTATCTCAGACCGTACTGCTGAAAACACATCCTAATGGACAAACACACACACACACTTAAAATACTGTATATAAAGTTTATACAGTGGAGTTCACTTATCTCGACCTCGGTTAACTCGCCAACCCTATTATGTCGACGTTTTTGAAGTGGAACCGCAAAACTCCCTCATTGTCTTAGCATTTTCTTATCGGTTATGTCGATTCTTTTATGTTGCCGAACCGTAATATCTTGAGCACAATAGAGGGACAAATTCGCCACTTAACATCAGTTATCTCGATCCCGTGACTAATGATCGTACCTACGGTAGTTCACTGCGCATGCGCCAAGTTCGCGTTGCGCATGCATGCCATGACCATTTTTGGTCTTTCCGATCCTTCCGGCCGCTTTACATTTGCAATGTTGCCAACTTATTACCTTTGTTGCTATATTTAGCGAGTATTCAGACCACTCTAGCGACACATTTTCAAAAAAGCGACTAGCGACAAATCTAACAACTTTATCTGGAGTTAGTGGAGACTTTTAGAGACTCTCTGAAGTGAAAGCACATATCGTTCTTACTCTTCTCAACGAGTAGCGAGTGCACATAAAGCCCGCCTTCTCTGACTTGATTGGTTTTCTCAAATATTTTGACATTGACTATCGGTTACCGACTGTCACAAACTAGCAGGCGTGTAATGCGGAGAGAAGCGAGGACACGGAGGTGAAACCAAAAGCACTTTAATTAGAAACAAAAAAGGCACACGGGGGTGCAAAACATGGGAACAGTACATCCACACACTTAGCACAGGTAACGTCAACGAAAGACAAAGACTAGGGAAGGCATGAGACATTAAATAGATATGATAATGCAAAACACCTGAACTGCAAACAAGGGGAATGGCCTGACGTCACAGAGGACAGGAACACAGAAGGGACACACAGGAGGAACGTGACATGGCTGTTCCAGTAGCTCCCCCTCCCGGAAGGCGCGACCTCGCGCCTAAACTAACCATCAGCGGAGGGAGGGAGGGGGAACAGGGTAACAACAGAAAACATGAGTCCATAATATAATTAGAAAGTCCAGGGAGGTGCAGGCGGGAACAGGGGCCAGTCTGAGGGAGGTGTCCAGGGAGGTGCAGGCGGGATCAGGGGCCAGGCAGAGGGAGGTGTCCAGGGAGGTGCAGGCGGGATCCGGAACCAGCCCGCAAAATCAGTCCACGGTGGAGCCGACGGGCCGAGGACCCGGTGGAAACTACGCCGCTGGACCCGGAGGCCAAGGTGGATCCGCAGCGACGAGCATCCGAGGTGGAGCCGGGAGGACCGAGGACCGAGCTGGAACAACGGAGGATGAAGGTGAGAGCGGAGGGAGGGGGGAGCCAGACGACACCGAAGGTGGAGACAAGGCGACGACCGACCAAGATGGAACCGGCAGGACCAGGGCACCCGGTGGAGGCTCAGGGACGAGGGAGCCCGGTGGAGCCGAGTGAGGGAGGAGTGGAGGTGTCGACGGGCCGAGGTGGAGTGAGGGGTGCCGAGGTCGGAGGTGGAACCTCAGTGCCCCGTGATTCCGGTGTGCCGCCGATGCATGGCAGCTCCCAGGTGTTGAGGGGAGCCAGAGTGGGGGCAGAGTGCAAACCGGGTAGAGGTGGTGGGAGAGGGAGGCTGGGTGTGAGTTCTGGCAGGTCTGGAAGCCAGAGTTCCCAGTCAGTGGGTGGCTCAGGCCAGGGGAGGTCCAGGTCCAGGTCCAAGAGGTCTGGCGGGTCAGGCCACGGGAGGTCCTGAAGGTCCGGGAGCTCTGGCTGGTGGATCTCTGGCTTTGGCTCTGGCTGGCGGATCTCTGGCTTTGGCTCTGGCTGGCGGATCGCTGGTTGGAGAGGCGTGGGAACTGGCGCTGGTCGGCGAGGCGCGGGAACTGGCGCTGGCTGTCTGGATCGAGGGCATACGCTCTCCAGACACCTCCCAACGGCTTCCTGCCAGCGTAGACCTGAGGTGTCAGGGAGTTTCAACGGCTGGTGGAAGTTGGCCCCGATCCAGTATGAGGCTTAGATAAACACACACACACACACACACATACACACACACACACCTGCTTCTGTTCTGACGTACACTCTGCTCAGCGCCGCTGCGGACTGAAGAACCCGGTTGTTAAAAGACAGGACGAAGCCGAATTTGTTGAGAAAACACATTAGGCAGGCAGAACACAATTCTGTGCAAAAGTAAAAGTATGCAATCTAGTACAGCGTGATGACCTCACGAGTATGCTAATTTACGCATGACGTCACCTAGCGATATTTAGCTACTTTTTGGCCAGGCTTTAGCTACTTTCCTTTGACAGTTTGGAGATTTATATGCATTTCAATGGTTAAATCTATATGTGCCTAATCTTTACTAAACAGGTCAAATTAGTTTGTGTGCAATGCAAAAAGAGAGTAAAGTTTTATACGTGATCATCTGACTCAAATAATCTTTTCCATAATGGACAACACAATCCACCAAGGGCAGAGCAAATTAGAATCTTGTTTAAGACACTGGTATTTGGCAAACATACCAGTAAATTGACGAGTGCAAACCTTAGTAAATCATGATTGCATGATTCATTTAAACACTCTTCTCCCATATATGTTGTGTCTGAAATGGAAACTCCTACAAATGCATATGCAATAAGGTCAGCCTCAAAAATAACCCTGTCCACACCTTTTCAACACAATTTTTTCACTGCTTGTCTTTAGTAAATCCTGACAGTCATTTTTTACGCCAAAAAAAGGGTTTTAGTTGTTAAATTTGGCCCTATATCATGAATGATTTTTTTTATTTCAATGAAATGATTGTACTCTATTTTAGTTCAACTTTATGCAACTAAATAATATAGTAGTTATAATCCATTTATAATTGTTTTGGAAACAGTGCCAAATGTTTCAAAAAGATGTAATTAGTCAAGTCAAGTCACCTTTATTTATATAGCGCTTTTTACAATACAGATTGTACAGCACGCATCAAATTCAAAGCACTGACTCTTGCATACAGAACTTACATAAACTCAGCACCTTCATACTTCCACTCATTGGTACAAATCTACACACCTACCAGAAACCTTTGATCGATCAACAAACGACGATTCGAGGTTCCATCACAGAGAGGAAAAAGAACGATCACAAGAATATTTTAATTCTCCAACACCCAGATACGTTAATAACGCTAACACAACCAAACGATATAGTTAATGCATTTGAAGATTACTATAAAAAATTACATGAAGGCCAGAAATTAATAAATAAGGAAGAAAAAGTTAAAAGTTTTCTTCAAACAATTGAATTAAGTAAATTAAAAGAAGAAGAAGCAAAGGAAATGACATCCCCTATCACACATATTTTTCAAAATTAAAAAATAACAAGTCACCTGGCATAGATGGATTCCCCGGGGAATTTTATAAGATATTTGTGAATGAATTGGCTCCTAATTTATGTAAGGTGTTTAACCATGAATTACAAAATGAAGACCCCCTCACACTCGTGGCCTGAGGCTATTATTACTGTAATTCATAAAATCGGAAAAGACCCTACACAATGTATGTCTTATAGACCAATAACCCTGCTTTGTCAGGATATGAAAATTGTAACTTCAATACTAGCAAATGGAATTCAAAAGTATATAAAAAAATTGGTTAAACCAGACCACACTGGATTTATTAGTCGACATTATGGCATAAATAATATAAGAAAAGCTTTAAATCTACAACAAATTGGAAAAGACAGTAAAACACCCTCAATGTTCCTCAGCCTAGATGCTAAGAAAGCCTTTGATAGGGTTGACTGGGTGTTTCTGGAGCAGACTCTTAAGTTTATGAGATTTCATGATATTTTTGTTAAGTGGGTAAAGACTTTCTATAAGAATCCAAAGTCAAGAGTTCGAGTTAATGATAATGTTAAAGGCTTGTGTGACAATATATATAAATTATTTTATACATTGCAAATTAATAGCAATGCTTCCCAAAGACTTGAAGAACAATTCGTTGTGTAATGTTTGCAGCTTCACTTGATTGCCTGTAGGAGTCGCCAACGGAAAAAACAATGAGAAATGTACTTACGCCAGACATGAACTTGGCGTGGAGAAACACACATTGTCACGTTAATTTCACTGTTAGTACATCCGACCGTGAGCGTGTTTTTGTGCGTAAGCAGTGTTGATACATGAGGCCCCAGGACATTGGAATGACAACGACACGACACCAGACAGCAAACACAAAGGGATTAATTATCCCACAAGAGGAAGATAATGAGCTGACAACATCTGAAAACACTCAAGACAAATGAGGTGACGAGGTGGGCAGGATACACGCTAACAAGTCACGAACACGCAGTAAATGCAGATGCGCATCGCCGCGTGTTCACATGAACTTGACGAGACAGAGCGCAGTTAGTAAACAACCAATCACGCGCGACACGAACGTCATGAAGGCACACAGACAAGAGAGCACGCACTGGAAGTCACACTCTCTCACAGAGACACGAAGAAGGAGCCCACCAGTCAAAATGTCAAGCTATGTGACTATGAAGACAAAACTGTTCATTGAAAAAGAACATTTGGTTTATTTTTTCACAAGGTAGAATTTTGTAATTGAAATGTGATCTGGAAATCAGATCACCCCCATTCAAGAACCAATGAAATGTAAGACTGCAAGAGCAAAACTCACCTGTTGTGGACATCAATCATGCGTTTGGCGTAGGCATAACCGTAATTAGACTCATGTGGGGCGCCGTTGTGCATCTGACACAGAGACAGAAAGAGCGGAACATAGTGAGAGAGGTTTAAAGTTAAAAAAAACAAAGTCCAAAATGACAGAAATGTACCAGGATAATCTCTCAGTATTCACTATTTTCACTCAAACGGAAAAGGTGTGGGAACTGATTGACAACCAGGGAAACTAACTAGAGAACTAAGGCAGGCAAAACGAGAACAAAACACAGTAAAAATTAAACTTTGTATAGTCGCTACAAGTGTGTGTTGTGTTTACCATGGTCTCATCTATTGGGTAGGTGGTTTTATCTGGAAAAACACATGTAGACAGACAGGAAACGACCTTCACCACCCCGAACTCCTGAGATATGGACAGCACGTTCTCATTGATGCGCACATTATCTCTCTGAAAACAGTAAAACAATAGTAAATGTGCAGTTCAATTATTCAACTGTGATTTTTCCAATCTTATTTTACTTATTGTTTATAATTACCCAGAAGTCCAGGTTCTGTCTCATATTTCTGTAAAGCCCACCCACCAAGGCGGCTAGATGAATGACGTGTGTCGGACGATGTTTCTGGAAGACTGATCTCGTCTCTTCAGCGCTCCTGAAACAGCACATGTAAAGACATTTATCATGTATTTGATGCAAATGCAACTCTCTTATATTTGAGCTTATTCTTTTGTAAAGATTCCATTCATCAACCAACATCAAAAGACACATCGTAAACGTGGTTTGGGATGCTTGTAAAGAAACAGTGCGATCTCAGACACAAGCACATTCTCTGTGCATGTAAGGCTGCTTGTAACCTGGATCATGTCCGATTAAGAACTTCCAACAATCATCGCCATATGTATGTAACGGACTCAGCCACACCCCCGGCACCAGACTCCTCCTTCACTCCTCCCACTCGTTCCTTATCACCTGAGTACTGACACCTGCAGCCAATCACCCCCACACTACAAAGCCAGCACTCACTGTGCACACAGTGTCTGGTCTCATCACTGTTACCCGGACCCTCTCAGCGCTACCACACTGAGATTATTCTCTCTGAGCATTCCACGAGCTACGCTTCCAGAAACCTCCAAGCCTCAGAATCATCCAGAGTTTGCCTCATTCATTCCTTGCCATCTCTATCCTCAGTTAAGACTGTTTATCTCCATTGCCTTTGCTTACCCTGCCATTTCACTGCACTGCAACCGTCTACTGTCTTGTGTCCTGTCGATAATAAATCTGTTCCACTCACCCAGTGTTTTGAGTCTTCCATTATGACAATGTGTATATATATATACATATATATATACATATACATATATATAGAGGTATATACATAATCTGTTCCAGGGTGGAGCTAGTAACTCGAATTGCTCGTTTCTAGAATCATGTTTTCCCTTTAGAAATAATAGAAAACAAATTAATCCATTCCAGATCCATAACAATGGGAAAGAAAATTGTTTTTTTATTGCTATAAACACACACACACACAATTATAGTACATGTATACAGTATGATACGTGTGTGATATCAAATAAAATGTGGTTTTAATTAAAGTTTTTACAGTAGCGGCAGGTGCGGAGGAGGGAGGGAGGGGATAGTACTGAGACACTTGATTCCTTTAACTTGGGGCAGACCTTTTAAAGAAATAACTATCGAGGGACATCTGCTTCTTCTTTATCCACAACAACAGAAGCCTCTCCATCTCATCATTTATATTTGAAGATAACTTCTATATAATCCTCACACCCTTGGAAGGATTTATATTCTTGATAACATCCTTCTGCTTTAGGATTGTACATATCCTGAATATACTGCGATCATAAGTGCGTGCTAGATCACTCTTGCGGGCAACGCGCTCATATTCATTCACAATTTCATGCTTCATTTCCATGGTCATCATGCGTTTCTTCTTCTCAGTACCATCTTTACCACTCACTTTCTTAGAATTTGTCGCTATTATGAAGAATACTGGACAAAATAGAGAGAAAATCAGCGACTCGCGGGCGATGCGTACAGAAGTCAGCGAACACGAACGAGCGTTGGCATTGGCGTCAGTACGAGTGCTCGTACCTCTAATATTTACTCGTATCTAGAAGCACAAATTAGCCAGAGGGCTTGCTCGTATCTTGGAATACTCATTTGTAGGAACGCTCGTATCTCAAGGTATTACTGTGTATATATATATAAATATATATATATATATATATACACAGTGGAATCCACTTATCTCGAGCTCGGTTAACCTGCCAACCCTTTTATGTTGACTTTTTGAAGTGGAACCGCCAAACTCCCTTTTTTTCTTAGCATTTTCATATTGGTTATGTTGATTCTTTTATGTCACGAACCCTAATATCTCGAGCAGAAAAGAGGGACAAAGTCGCCACTTAATATAAGTTATCTCGATCCCGTGACTAATGATAGTCCAATATGGGCCAACATTTCTAAAGAATGCTTTCAGCACTTTGTTGAATCAATGCAACGTAGAATTAAGGCAGTTCTGAAGGAGAAAGGGGGTCAAACAGTATTAGTATGGTGTTCCTAATAATCCTTTAGGTGAGTGTGCATATATATATATATATATATATACATATACATATATATATATACATACAGTGGAGTTCGGTTATGTCGACGGCCTCGGGGGTTGCAAAAAAGCACAGAGATTAGCGTTTAGCGAGATAACGTTTAGCGAGATAACCCATATAACATGTATTACATATATTAACATATATTTTCCCACATATAACTCGCAGACGCAGATAATCAAACACAAACACTAATATAGCCAGCGGGTTTGGGTTTTGTGTAAAAAAAATCATTGGCATAACCCGCACCCATAGATTGATGAACTTTTTTGTGTAAGTTTACATTTCGAATTTCAAATGCTGCTCGCTACCCTACCCTACCCTACCCTACTAAGCCTGATATCGATGAAACTCCTGCGGACTGGATGAATAGATGTGGATTCGGGTATTTTACTGTTCCATATCTGGACTATCTAGCAGGATGTACAGAGAGTTCTGGGCAAATTCATATGTATCCCAGAATAGGGACTTTTGAACCCAGGTTTCTCTCTTCTGCATATCAGATGATTTATGACGGGGAGAGAGATTGAGGTCACTCGTATATGAAAGAATGCTATGAGAAATGGTATCAAATGAAAGCTTTATGGGATGATAAAAAGAAAATTTATACACCCAAGAAAATAGTAAAAAGCATTCTGAAACCACTTAAAGACTAAGATAGTAAATCGCCTGTTTCTCCTCTAAACTCTCCACCGCTTAGTGATTCAGGAAACAGCAAAGACAAGGGAGCGCTTCCCCCACCGTACATTCCTCTACATCCTCGCCTGTATCCAACTGCGCCCTCTTCTGCAGAAAATGAAGCATTTGTTTCAATAGGGGCTCGCCCTAAGCAGAACCCAATCTGCGGTAAAACCAAAATGACAGGAAATGATGACGGATCTGAAATTGACCTTCCAGTTCTAAAAACTCCTTCCGAGCGTGACCCAGCCTCTAATGTAATGCAGCGGTCAATGGCAGGTCACTCGGAAAGCGTGACCTGATCCTCAGGTCCCTGAGAGGGGCCAGGAGGTTGAACCCTCCCAGGCCGCCCCTCTTTCCCTCCTGGGACCTCTCTGTCATCCTCACAGGCCTACAGAGAGCCTCCTTCGAGCCCGTGGAGTCAGTCGAGCTCAAGACCTTGTCCTTCAAGACAGTGCTCCCGACCACGCTCGCTTCCTTCAAGAGGTTGAGGGACCTGCAGGCATTTTCGGCCAGCGAATCGTGCCTTGAGTTCGGGCCGTCCCTGTCTGACGTTTTCCTGAGACCCCGACTTGGATATTTGCTCAAATTTCCCACAACTTCCTTTCGGGACCAGGTGGTGAACTTGCAAGCACTGCGCTGGGAGGAGTTAGACCCAGCCCTTGCGTTGCTGTGTCCCCTCCGTGCACTACGTGTTAATGTGGACCGCACGCAGAGCATCAAAAGCTCTGAGCAGCTCTTTGTCTGTTTTGGAGGACAGCAGAAGGGAAAGGCTGTCTCCAAACAGAGGTTGGCCCACTAGATAGTGGATGCCATCATTCTGGCATACCAGGCTCAGGGCGAGCCGTGCCCCCTGGGGGTGAGGGCGCACTCCACATGGGGTGTTGCTCCCTCCTTGCCTTTGGCGCATGGTGACTCTCTGACAGACTGCCAAGCTGCGGGCTGGGCGACACCTAATACATTCACGAGATTTTGCAATCTCCGAGTGGAGCCAGTTTCTTCCTGTGTGCCGGGAACAAACAGGTGGTGTTGGGAAGAACAGGCTTGGTGTCCTGCTTGCAGCACCATTCCCCCTTAACAAGGTGATACAAGCACTTGTCTACTCCTCAGGTGAGTTCCCCGTCTGGCGAACCCTAATTCGAGTTCCTCCTGCATCCTTCGGTGGCGGACTTGGTGGAGGCATCTGATGCCAGGCCCAGTGCTCGTGTACATGCCCCTGTGATCAGCCCTTGTACTGGACTAGATGCCCATATGACGAGATTCCCTCTTGGTAATGCCATACGTGTACGCTCCACAATATGGTTTCCCTCTTGGTAAACCCGTGTCTTCCCTTGGCAGTTCTGCTCTGCCGGTCTCTTTGGTACGTGTTCCTCCCTGGGAGTAGGACCTACCATAGAGACTTTCCATATGTCGTACTGCCCCTCGGGTCAGTCCATATGTGTATTACCGCACATTACCTCCCCCTTGGGCAGGGTGTGGTCTCCGTAGATTCCCCCATTGGGCGCTTTCCCAGCGTTAACAGCACTGATCGAGATGAATAGTGGGAATTGAGATCTGAAGCACTCTTCCCCCGTGAAATGTAACGTTAAGGAACAGCAGCTTGACCATCCTCACAGTATGTCCTGTCTCTTCCATCCCGGCTGGCATGGAGGACTAAGCTCGGGCTTACTTGGGGCGCTAGGTAGGTTACGACTACGTGAGAGCAGTTGCCTAAGGGCACAACATAGCTTGCCAACATCTGCATCTCCAATACTCATAACACAGTTCAGTGCCTGTGGCGTTTTCCATAGGGACCCCATGACGTCTGTCTGACGTAACGTCGAACGTGACAGACTAATGGGGTACGTCCTCCTGCCACAGTCCTGAACCACCGCTGAATGGCCAGGATACTATCTCGGCTCCTCAGCAAAAAACTTATGAAGTGAGTAATACTGGTCTTATTTGTACCGGGTGGGTGGTAAATGCAAATCTCACTAGCCAATGTTCATTGGCGCGTTTTATAAAACTTTGGAGGTGATTGGGTTCCCAGGCGAGACCTCATGACGTCAGTCCGACGTAACATCTCCATTCCCTCCTTCAGGGAACAAGGGTTACATTAGTAACCTAGATGTTATGATAGACCTGTTCCTCGATACTATCGGTCACAACATTATGATCTTTAGATTGGTATCTTGTCTGGGCTTAGGAGGAATGGTTTTAAAATGTTTAAGTCATTTTTAACAAACAGAAAGTTTGCAGTTAGATTCAATTTGATCTGTGGAGTGCCACAAGGTTCTGTTCAATCAGCTGCTCTTTTTTTCCAATTTATATGCTACCTCTAGGTGTTATTTTTAGGTAATATGGAGTATTGTTTCATTGTTATGCTGATGACACACAAATCTATTTGCCTGTGGTTCCGAATAATTCAACTGCTCTAAATTCATTATTTTCTTGCTTGCTTAGATGAAGTTAAATGTTGGATTTCAAAAAAAAAAAACTTTTTTTTGAATGCAGATAAAACAGAGGTTATTGTCCTATGGTCCCTTGGAAATTGCTATCCATGCCCTTATTATGTCTAGGCTGGATTATTGCAACTCCATCTATTATGCTATAGCTAAGTTTCAAGTCTTGTGTTTACAAGTTGTTCAAAATGCAGCAGCACGGTTTTTGAAAGGTTGTAGAAAATTTTCTCACGTTACTCCTCTCTAGAAGGAACTACATTGGCTGCCAGCTGGTAACAGAATTGAATTTAAAATTTTACTCCTTGACAATAAATCCTCACATAATTTAGCTCTGAGCTATTTGGCAAATGTTCTTCGGCCTTATATTCCCTTATGTAGTTTAAGATCTGGAGATCAAAACTTGTTACAAATCCCCAGAGTTGGTCTGAAGTGCCGGGCTAATAGAGGGTTCTCAGTGGCTGGTCCTATTCTATGGAACAGCCTTCCCAATAACATTAGGGATTACCGTAATCCTACATTGTCGACATTCAAATCCAGCCTCAAAACTTATCTCTTTCCATTGGCTTTTAGTACTTTATTTTTTTTGTGTTCTAATGCAGTTTGTACCTTTGTGTGTGTGTTTTAATATTTTAACTGCATTGAACAGCACTTTGGGATATATAAAAAATAAAAGTGTCATGGCTATTCTTAAATGTGCTATATAAATAAACTGATCTTGAACTTGAGGATTAAAAGTATTTTTTGTCTTTATTAGCAAAACACTTACTGTGATTTTGTAACTAACATTTAATGTTTAATAAAAATATTTATATTGAAGGCTGAATTTTCAGGGAACAGGAATGATGCAGGACATGCATGTATGTGAAAAATTTCTCATTCCTTATTTAAAACTTGATCTGTGACAATCATTGCTCATCTGTATCAATTATGTGTGAACAAGTGATGATATAGTGATGTATGATAAAAGTTTTCTTACACAAGATTAGCATCTTTGGATGAAAGGAATATCCATTCTTCTCCTTCTCTCCCTTCTCCCTCGTTCACCACCCGCTTTATTGCTTGCCCTACCAGCCCACTGCCGCCCGTCACCAACACTCGCATTGGCCCTTCCATCTGAGAGAGAGAGAGAGAGAGAGAGAGATGAGGTTGGAGGAACACTTAAGGGGTTAAAATGTTTAAAACCTGCCACTGATGTACTAAAGTAGCTCAGTATATCAGAAATTTTTTTTTTTTCCACTTTTTCCCTTCAGCTCACAATGAACCTCATGTCCATTTGTGGCTCGATTTCTTTATGTGTGAAAGGAATGAGATCCTGCTTCGCTTTGCGCTTTGTTTCGATGCGTACTTTGAGACTTGCCAATCTTGCAGCCGTCACTGTTGAAAACTACAGAAAGCTTTTCACCACATCAGGTCACGGGCTGTGTGCTCTCAAAAGGAGAGCTGTGCACTTCTTTCATTTCCATTCAGGCATTTGGCAGATTATTTTATCTAAAGTGACTTGCATTGCATTCACACGCGTGAATGATCAGGAGCATCAGGAGGAACTGTGGACTGAGGAGTTGATCGAGCTGCAGATGATGAACATACGCAGGTGTTGCAAGAGTTCAGCAGTGGCGAGAAGGAGGAGGAGGAACCGGAGGAAAACATTTCTACAAGTGAAATTAAGGAAGTGATGGCTGTGTGACAGAAGGTTTTCTAATTTCATTGAAAAGAAACACCCTGATAAATTGTCTACTGGTCGTGCTTCAGCGTTTTTTGATGAGATGTTTTTTACTTATTTTTAAAGGGAGACAGAAACAAATCTCCCTCGATTGGTATTTAATTAAAAGGTCTGCGCAAAGTGAAAGTGAAAGTGAGGGTAGTCAGGTGAAAAAATGACAAAACGAAAAAAGCAAAAAAAATAAATATATAAATTAGAAAAGTAAAAAAGAAAGTAAGCTAAGTTCAGTTATGTCAATTTAAGTTTACATAATTTGTTTAGTGTTCATGTAAGGTACGATACGGAATTAAGTGTCTCTGTACCAACCCCCCCCCCCCCCCCCCCCCCCCCCCTCCATAACACATGCGCTCATAACAGTCATTTCACTCTGACACAGCTCTGAAAAGTATTGCACACGCGGTTACTATGGTTTCTTTACAAAGTCTAAAATGCTTTGTTGCTTTTTGCCTTTAACGGTCTGCTTGAAAACAAATGCTTCTTTCAGTAACAACATCTTTGTCGATGTCAATGTAATCTGGGAATTCCTGGACAGTGAACTAACTCCTGCGCCTCCTCTTCTAAGATAGCATCTGCAAGGCTTGATTTTTCTGCCACTTGCGCGAATTCTTCTGCAGCTGCGCGGTGCTGTGAGTGAAGCATCACTGGAGTGAGTGACCATACGAACCGCGATCCACATGCAACGCAAACTCAGTGCATGCGCAGTGAACTAGGAACGATAATTAGTCGCGAGATAACCATGTGAAATGGCGAAGACAAATAGGGACTTTGGCGGTTCCACTTAAAAAACGTCTACATAATAGGGTTGGTGAGTTAACCGAGGTCGAGATAAGTGGATTCCCCTGTATTATAATTGTGTGTGTGTCTATACCAATACAAAACACGTTTTTTAACATTGTTAAACGTCTGGAATGGATTCATTTGTTTTCTATTATTTCTCATTGGAAAACATGATTCTAGATACGAGCAATTCGAGTTACAAGCTCTGCCCTGGAACAGATTGTGCTCATATCTCGAGGTATTACTGTATAGTAGAACCCCGCCTACGAAACGCTCTACGTACAAAAAGTTCAACATACGATAAAAGATTTCGGGGTTTTTTTCGCCCGAGTAACAACAAAATGGTCGAGATGCGAAAAACGAAATCTCGGCCAAGTCGACGATTTCCGAGTTTTGTTATGAAATTTGCGCGCCACTGACCCGGAAACTCGCACCAATCGTCCCGCTCTACCATTGGCTGTCTCCTGGCCACTGTTGCCAGATTGGACTGAAGATTTCCAGCCCAACTACAGCTAAAAACCCGCCGGTAACCCACCCAATCTGGCAACACTGCTCCTGGCTCTGACACTAGCTTTCACCGCAGCATCCTGCTCTCCTATTGGTCAGCATCGCTCCCACCAGCCTCTGCGTAGCGGCTTTCCTCTCCCATTTCATTTCACGATGAAAGTGAAAGTGAAAGTGAAAGGGAAGAAGAGGATGCTCTCCATGGAGACGAAAAGGGAGATAATTGAGAAGTATGAAGCTGGGATGTGCTTGTCATACCATACTGAACAAGCATTGCTTTATTATAAAATTAAATGTGGTGTTTTCGTAGGGCAGGGGTCGGGAACCTATGGCTCGCGAGCCATATATGGCTCTTTTGATGACACCATATGGCTCTTTTGACGCCGCCGCCCCACGTCGATAGATCGATCGCTCCGCTACTTAAGCGTTCGGAGGACAGGCAGATCGCGCCGCCACTTCCGCGTTCGGAGGACAGAGAGATCGCGCCGCCACTTCCGCGTTCGGAGGATAGGCAGATCGACACCCCCCCCCCCCCCCCCCGACAGATCGATCGACTGGACTATGGCTCTACACAGCTTCATTACCAATAAAAATGTGGGTATATGGCTCTCTCAGACAAAAAGGTTCCCGACCCCTGTCGTAGGGCTTGGAACGGATTAGGCAATTTACATGTAAAAGCCTAACCGACTTACGAAAAGATCGACTTACGAAGCCAACCTCGAACAGATTATTTTCGTAAGTCGGGCTTCTACTGTATTTAGAAAGATTGCATTTACCACCAACTATCCTCAACACATGAAAACATAGAAGTGTTTCTTTTATTTCTCAAACACTGAAGGAAAGAGGCTAGAGATGCGCGATATCATGACTTTAAAACATGAACCCGTAAATTGTACGTGAGGGTGGAAGGTAGGACATGCAAAATACACAGAAAGTTCTTTTGCGGATGTGGTGTGAAGAAGAAAGTGCCTGAGATCACTTCAGTGCTGAAGAGGACCACAAAAAGAACTATAATCACAAAAATATAAATCACATTTGTGCTTTTGAAGCGACCAGATATGTATTTTCCATCGAGTTTAACTTTAACTGCATTTCGTTGCCACTGCATTTTGTTGCCTTGTACCTGTACTTGTGTAATGACAATAAAGTTGAATCAAATCTATTATATTTGTTACGGTTTTGGTGCTGTGCTGGTGTGCGATGTACAAACACAAGGTGTTACCTCACACTGAATGAGGAACACCTTGCGGAGGGAAGGGAGGGGAACAGGAGGGCTAGATAGACATGACCTTAGACAAGACATTGGCAGGAGAGTGGTCACCCTTCAGACAGTAACACCCAGGGTCCAGGAGGTCTCCAGGGTGGTGCAGGCGGGACCAGGGACCGGGCAGAGGGAGGTGTCTAAGGTGGTGCAGGCCGGACCAGGGGCCAGGCATTCAAAGATGTCCAGGGCTTGGGGAAACAGTCAGGGATAAGCTCGGTCCATACATTTAACCAGGGCTTCCAGCTAGCTTAGGCTCAAAATGTCTGGAAGATTTCTGGAGAGGCACTGGATTGCCCCGATGTGGCACAGAGACTTGATGGTAAGCTTGTGCAAAGGAACGCGGCAGGTGGTGTACATGAACTCCAACGTGAACTGCGCGAAATCCGTGTGGCTTTGTGCAATAAACAGCAACTGCTGTTCCCACTCCATTTCAAAAAGTCTTTAAGGCGACGAACCTTGGTCGGTTATTCTGTTACGGTTTTGGCTCTGTGCTGGTGTGCAATGCAGAGAAACGCGGAAGGAAACCGTTGGCTGAACAGAAACTCTCTTTATTGACAAACAAAAAATAAGACACTTAGTGCAGAACCTGGGAATACGGAGAAACTGAGAACATGGAACAAAACATCCACACAATTGGCAACATCCACTTAACAGGACAATAACCGACAAGGACAAGGGAAACACAAGAGGAATTTATACAAGAGGAAATGGGAAGCAGCTGACATGACTAACAGGGTAATTGATAAACAGGACGGATGTAGGAAGGGCAACGGAGATACACAGAAGGGACCCGGATGTGAAAGACGTGACAAGACTGTGACAATATTACTGTACCAATGTACTTATATGAGCTAACTTTCTCAACTTTTTTTCAGCAAAAACATTATTAATCTGAGACGTCAACAGAAATCTACTACATCCTTTTCACATATATGGCTGTATTGATCAAAGAAGAACTCAAGTCCCCATGAAATCAAAATATATATGTATTGTTTTTTAGCATGAATATGTTAGCATTACTTTTATCTATAAGCTAGTTTGCTCCAAAACAAACTGTTTCGATATGCGCTGCCCTATCAAAACACTGAATAATGCTGCATTTCAAGGCATTTCAGTGGGATTTTAAATTCAAAGGGAACGTAATCAGAACAGAAACAGATGTATGGAAATAATTAACTGCCAGGGAAGATAACTAGAAAAGCAGGCAAAACGGATATCAAAACCATATCAGACTTCCCACAACAATCTTTAACAATTAAGTTAGATACCAATTAAGAAAAGTTCCCATAATAATTGTACAGTTAAGTTAATCTTAAATTATTAACCAGAAATGCCCAAACTAGGGCCCGTGAAAGGGTAACCTTTGATTTGACCCGCCTTACTGTCTGAGGAGAGAGAGAGAGAGAGATACTTGTTTGTTTGTTTCATTGTAGAACTACAACAGAGTAAACTGAAATTAAATTAAATGTTTAAATGAAATGTAAATTAATTTAAAAATGTATAGTAAATGCACAATTCAAGGTGCAGCACTGCATGCTTTGCGACACAAGACGTCAATGAACGTCAACAAATTAAACGCAATAATGGAGTAATCTATGACGGAAAATCCATGCCAAAAAGAAACGAGCGCAAAACTGATGTTTGTGCGGGCGTAAATTACATCCGTGAACGGAAAACAGAGCTACACACATAAATACGGGTACCCGCAAGCTCTTTTTAATCACTCGCGCGTGAACATTCGCCCCCGCACACGCTCTCGAGCTTCTCTCAATTGCTGCATTTGTTCGCGCAAGAATTTTTATTTTTGTCAGTCGTGGGGCGGGGCTTGCTCTTGAAATAGTAACATCAGTTGTCATCAGCAGTGTTGCCAGATTGGACTGACGATCTCCAGCCCAACTAGAGCAAAAAAAAACGCCCATCTACAAAAATAGATGGGGGGGGGGGGTTAGACCTCCACGCGATTGGAGGGGCGGGGGGGGTGTTTTAGTTGCATTTACATGCATTTGTAGGCTTGTTTTAATGGAATTTATATGCATTTATATAGGAAATTTGGGCGGGTTTTTCATCAAAAACAAGCCCAATTTTTATCGACCAGCCCAATGCATTTTTTTCCAGTCGGACGCGACCAAAAGGAGCCCAATATGGCAACACTGGTTAGTTCCCTTTTTTTCAGAGGTCAGTTGTGATTGGACGCCTGTGATTGTCAATCCAGAGCTGAGGCAAAAATACGATTCGGTCACATTGCATATTACGTTTTTTTTGTCGATTAAATTTTATTAATTGGTGTTTCTGCAACTACGGGCACTTTTAAGTCCCAGCAGGGACATTTTAGATTTATGTTAAAATTTGTCATGTGATGCTTTATAAATATATTCACAGTGTCATTACACACCTTGAAAAAAATATAATTACTGATTAATGTGATTTAATATAATATTATGAAGCATTTATAGTTAAAACACCATTTCTGTTAATGTTCCACACCTGTGGTCTCAATGTTGAGATCCATAAAATAAGCTAATTCAATTACAATTTGACATTTTTTTAAATGGAATTGTTGAATATACAGATTAATTTAAATCATCTTAAAATTCTTTGTATTATTTACTGATCATTTTTATGATTTTGTTAACTAAATGTGCCTGTCCCACACTTTTGAGTCCTTACCGCAACAATGAAAAAAAACTTTTATTATGGCATTTTATCAAACACAAACAAGTCTAGTTTCTATGGAAACATAAATGATCACCCGAGCACATTGTTGACAGACTGGGCCAACACACTACGTCACTCAGAAAATGCCAAAAAATAAGGTAAACATCATATTTTCTGCGTTAGTATTTATTGTCCGTCCTTACCATTCAACTTAATAATTGTGTATTTTGAACTATATTTAAAAAATAAATGGATATTACTGTTGAAGTCATGTATATTAAGATGCTAAGAGTCAAAACTAATGTAGTATACCTTGCTAGCAGCATTTATCTAAAATATTAGCCAAAATGTCCTTACCGCAGCACATTTAGATGTTGCGGTAAAGACCTTGTGTCGCGGTACAGACAAATTCAAGGCTTACTGTATATTAAATTACAAATATTCAGTATATTATTAGTACTTAAGTATATATATATACATATACATACATATACATATATACATTTTTGATTTTGTGGCACTTTAACATTGTGTCCTTACCGCAGCACTGGTCTTTTTCTATTTTTTTCACATTTTCATTTGCAAAAAATATTTTAACACTTAAGTTGAGATGAGTTACACATTGAAATTGCAACAACTGTCATAAAAAGTTAAATATTTTATATTTTGTGTGTATGGAAACAATTGACAATTGAAGGTTACTGTAATTTTTTTACATGGCATAGAAAAAAACGTCTCAGGTTACTTACGTAACCCTAGTTCCCTTAGAGGGAACGAGACACTGCGTCGGAACGCATATGGGAACGCATTAGCGTGATTGTCTCTTGAAGCGCAATTGAAACCAGGTGTGCGAGTGCAATCACCGAGGGTGATATCATGAGCCAGGAGTATAAAGGCACGCAGTGAACTAGAAGCCTCAGCTTAACTAGTGTCTGAAACAGCCGGCGTGAAATGGAGCTGAGGCTACGAGACGCAGTGTCTCGTTCCCTCTAAGGGAACTAGGGTTACGTAAGTAACCTGAGACGTTCCCTGTCAAGGGAAATCAACACTGCGTCGGAACGCATATGGGAACGAGAATACCCACGCCGCCTCAGCGAACGGAGTACGCCAAGCTAACGTAGCTCACTACGAAAGGGCCAAGGTTCCCAAAGCGGGGTTAAGGTCTAACTGGTAGAACCTAATAAGAGTATGCGGTGAGGACCAGCCAGCCGCATCACAAGTATCAGCAAGGGGAGCCCCTGCGCAAAAGTTTTTAGAGGTAGCCATGCTCCGGTAGAGTGGGCGTGGACATGCAGTAGGAACTGCTGACCCGCCGAGCCATAAGTCAGTGAGATAGTCTCGACTATCCACCTGCTCAAAGATATTTCTGACGCTGGAGCTCCCTCAGGAGCCCCGAAGCATACAAAGAGTAGGTCTGACCTACGTAATGAAACCGCTCTGCGGACGTAGGTGTCCAGTGCTCACACTGGACAGACCTTGTTCTTGGACTCCTGGTCACGACTGGAGGGGAAGACATAAGGCCTGCAGTATAGTGTGACGAGCCGGGCTCGAACGCACTTTTTTTAGGAACATATCCAGGTCTGGAAAAGAGGAAAGCTTTCGCCAGACAAGGAACAAACTCCAAACAGGAGGGGCCACTGAGAGGGCCTGAAGGTCACCAAACCTCTAAAAAGGAGGAGATGGCTAGAAGGAACACCATTTTAAGGGTGAGTAATTCCTCCGAGATGTCCTCGAGTGGCTCAAGGGTGCCTGGGACAGAGCCTGGAGAACCAGGGACAGGTCCCAGCCCGAGAGCGTACTGCTGGCCTTAGCCTCAAAGTGCCACGAAGGAAACGCACTACTAGGGGGTCCCAACCCCGAGGGGTACCACTTGGGGGTACGTGGTAAGCCGTAATGGCAGCCATGTACACCTTAAGCGTGGAGGGGGACAACCCGGCAGCGAACTTTTCTTGTAGAACTCCAGGACGATACCACATGGCAGGTCACTGGGTCTAAATGTTTGTCACTGCACCAGGAAGTGAAAATATTTCACTTCTGAGCGTAGAGCTTCTTCGTGGACGGGGCTCTAGAGTGGAGACTGGTCTCAACGACCTCAGTCGAGAGACCTGAGTCTATGAGTCGGGCCACCTCAGAGGCCAGACCCACAGATTCCACAGTTCCGGGCGAGGATGAAGTATCCTGCCCTAAGCCTGGAACAGAAGGTCCACTCTGACGGGAACCTCCAAAGAGTGCCGTCTAGGAGGGACACCAAGTCCGAGAACTACACCCTGCCCGGCCACTGCGGGGCAATAAAGGTGAGACGGACCCTGTCCTGGCGAACTTTCTCTAGAACCCTGGGAGCAGAGCAACCGGGGAAAGGTGTACAAGAGGAGCCTCAGCTACTCATGTCGTATCGCATCCAGCCAGAGAGAAGCTGGGAGAACAGGGGGGAATAGAGCAGGCAGCGAGCCGTCTCTCGAGACGGAACGGGCCGGAATTCCCCCCATCTGCTCCAACACCTCGGTGTGGAGTCCTATTCCCCGGGCCTCAGCCCCTGTCTCGACAGGAAGTCTGCCCCCGAATTTGGGGACCCCGGGATGTAAACTGCTCGAAGGGAGCTGAGTTTCCCTTTGGGTCCACAGGAGGTCTGGGAGAAAAGCTTGAAGTGCTAAACGGACAGCCACGCTTCCGGCACATACTATATGCCAGGAGAGGTGGAGTCTGCTCCACAGACCCTAAGTCGAGCGGCCCCTCGGGGCCACCCCCCAACCCGAGCGGGAGGCGTCTGTCAACAGCGTCACGCGGTGACAGAGTGATCCCAGTACGGGCCTTCGGGAAAGAAACCAGGCTTTCTTCCACTGATGCAAGACCCGCAGCATCGCTTTGAGACCTTGATCAAGCGGGAAAGGTTGCCCCTCGAGGAAAACCCCCTGGTTTTTGAGCCACCATAATGGTCACAGATGGCGCAGGCCTAGTGGAAAAGCACTGGGAACTGCCGCCACAAAATTTAACACTTCCTAGAAGCGTCTGACCATGAGTGGCCGACCTAGCCTTATGCTCTCGACTGAGGACGGGATGGAGGCAACACGCACGGGTAGAAACCGTGCTGAGTTTGACCCAAAGTCCCGTACAACACGAGGGACGTAGTGCTCTGCCTCGGCAAGAGCACATTCCTCCCGGTATTCAGTCTCAGCCCGAGCTCCTAAATGTGTGCGAGAACAACATCTCGATGTCGCACCGCGCTCTCCCGAGACTGGGCCGGAAAGAGCCAGTCGTAGAAGAGATACGTACATAAACCTCCCGGGAAGAAGAGCCCTGAAGCCAAGCTGGCCCGCAGGAAACAGCCGGCAGGGATACAACGGCTCTGGAGAGGAGAGCGGTCTTAGCAACCTCGGTTGTGAGACCAATACCATGCGCTAGGCCCCCTCGGAGGCCGAGCACATCTACTCCAGAACTCCCAGGAGCGGAGCTAGAGCTGCATCCACGCACTTGTTGAAAGTGTGAGGAGATAAGCTAGGCCGAACGGAAGAACTTGGTATAGATAAGCCTTGTCCCCAAAGGCGAATCTGAGGAACTTCCGGTACTGTGGAAGGATGGAGACATGCAAATATGCGTCCTTCAGATCTGTCGCGACAAGCCGGTCCTCAGGCCTGGCTTGCACTACAAACTGCTTCAGAGTTAACTCTCTAAATCTCAGTGGCGAAGATCTAAAGTAGGACGCAAGCCTCCATCCCTTCTAGGGACGATGAAGTATCGGCTATAAAAGCCCGGACCTCTGGCTGAGAGAGGAACATACCTTATGGCCTCTTTCCCCAGCAATGGGTCGACTCCCTATCCCATGACCAGAGCCTGCTCGGGGACCACCAGAGTTGGCAGAACCCCCGAAAAATCCGGGTGGATAGACCCGGAACAAAGTAGCATATCATTCTGATACGGTACGCAGGACCCTTCTGAGAGATACCTGGCAGACGTAACCACGCTACCATGAAATCTACTAAGGGTATCAGTCTCTCGAGACTGACCTCTGGACAGATATGTTTTTCTACTCGGGGCCCTGGATGGCACCAGAGAGCCTCCGGAGCAGATGCTCTAAAACCCTCCTCAGAGGGGGCAGCCTGCCCAGTGCGCCCCGTGCGGGGCACAACCGGAAGTAGCTACCTGCGATGAGCATGACCCGGCCCCCTCGAGGTACCGAGCCTGCTACCGCGCTTACAGGGCACTGATCTACCCCTCGAGGCAGACCAGCGGGGGGCCCCTGCCTAGCCTGGAGGACAGCCCTCAGATCTGTCCTGCCCGAAGGCTGCAGCTGAGCGTGACAACCTGTACTGCCACCCAGGGGGGGCTGTCTGGTGACAATGCTCTGCCGCTGAGCAGCGCGGTAGGAGGAGCCGCTGCTGGGCTGCGGCTGGCTCGCAGTCCCAGACACTCGAGAGCGACGGGGAAGAATTCTCCTGAATGCTACCTCCCGCTTTGCAGCCTCATTAAACCTTTCGACTGCCATCTCGATAGCATCGCCGAAGAGGCCAGGAGGCATAAGAGGGGCATAAAGAGGATATTCTTATTTTTCTCTCTCTCTCTCAGCGCGGTCAAAAAGCATGGCGCAGAGAGAGATTGCAGTGGCCCTGCGCAGCTCGGCGACTGCCAAAGGGCCATCCCCCGCCGTCATCGAGGATATGGGCGGCGTCGGGATTTCAGGGGCGGCGATGAGTGGTGCGCGAAATAACTCGCCAACTTCCACTCTAGGCATCGCCCCTAACCCGGCCACAGGAGTAGTATAGTTAACGGCTCAACGCTGCTATACACTCTGTGAGAAGCGGGCTATTTCCATGACCTCAACACCTCGATGTGGAGGTTCGGGAAAAAAAGCAAATCCCGACGCTGAGGCTGTACTCGGGCGGCAGGCAACACTTGTCCTTGAACGAGCGTCCCTTGGCTCAGCTGGTCACTCGAGACCCAGCCTCGCCATTGCCCAAAACCTCAAGCAGCTCCTCAAATGCAGATGAGATTGATGGCGGTTCAACCTCATCCACATCGATGCTGACTAAATCCACCTCCAATTTCTCAAAATTGGAGAAGTTCAGCAACGCTTCCTCACCCTGGTCGGAAGTAGTCACCACATGGTGCGCTTCCGAGTCCTGCGTGAGGGTAGATTTAACAGGAAAGGGAGAAGAAAAGGCGTCCCCGTCTCCAACCCCGCTGTTAAACCCAGTTGTGATCCTCATGAGCGCGACCGCCGCTGAGCCTCAGCTGCAGCGGGGCGAGATCACGAGGGCCGCGAGCCTGAGCAGTTCCCTCAAAAACTGCCAGGCAGAGCGGAGAGTGCGCGGCGGCAGCCGCAGACACTCTGCACACTCAGAGCCCTCGAGCAGTGAGCATGCATGCAAACATGTGACACAGAGAGCGTGTATATCACTGCCCGTGATGAAACGCGGCAGGAGTGACACAACGCAGAAATCTGTGTACCCGCCATCAAAACATAGGTAAGTGAAAATCAAACTTACAGCCAGCAATGCACTTTACACACACGTTAGCTTCGAGCGCTGTTGAAGACACTAAAGCTGAGGCTTCTAGTTCACTGCGTGCCTTTATACTCCTGGCTCATGATATCACCCTCGGTGATTGCACTCGCACACCTGGTTTCAATTGCGCTTCAAGAGACAATCACGCTAATGCGTTCCCATATGCGTTCCGACGCAGTGTTGAGTTCCCTTGACAGGGAACATGAAATTCCTTATTTTGTATATACATTTTTTAAATATCAGTATTTACAAATCTGCATAAAATTTGAATAGAACTTTTTATAGAAATTAATAAAGAAAAATGTATAAAATGAGCGTTATTGTAACGTTGCGGTAAGGACAAATTTTATGACGATGACCCGAAAAACCAAAAAAATAAACATTAAAATCTTAACGACTACATTCAATTTTGTGTACATTTTTATATGTATTACAGACTGTGATGGTTAAAATGTAAATTCATAGAGGTTGATTTAAAAAAAATTGGGATAGTCAAAAGTGCCCGTAGTTGAAGAAACACCCTAATATTGTTTTGTTGTAATTTCACGTGTCCCAGTCGAGTGATTTAAGACCAAACTATACTTTATACAGGTTTTTAAATGGATAATCAAAGAGAGGTAAGTAGTGATTGCCATATTTTAAAGTATTTTTTTATTTTAATATGCTGTGTTTTGTATGCTTTCTTGTTCATGGTGGTGGTTGAGGAGATACCCCCTTACTATGTAAAGCGCTTTGAGCTCTGGAAAAGCGCTATATAAATGTAACATTTCTTTCTTCTTTAGAAAATGTAAAGGTGGAGATAATATATTAGCTGTTTAGCATTTGATCTTCACCATAAGTGTATTTAGTTAAAGGTGGAGATTATGTTACGTCTTTCTTACCAGTATATCACTATATAATTTGTTAATATCTAATGCGGCTGGATTTAAGCACATTTTGTTCCTCTGTATTCTGCAGAAAGTTCTTAAAAGGCATCTTTTGGAGGAGCTTCTCTCTAAGTTTGAGAGGGCACTTTTGAGATCTCCGCTTGACCTTCATTACCTGGAGTTTGTGTGTTGCCAGCAGCTGAACCTCCTGCAAGCACTCTAAACACTTGTGGAAATACCCAGAGAAATCATTCAGGCTCTGCAGGAAGTGTTTGAACTGATTAGGAACTTTTTTTAAAAACCTTTTAAAAACCTTTAAAACCTTTTTTTTTTTTATCTTGTGAACAGATATAATATTGTACTATTTGGTGGTATGGACGGTTATTCTAGGAAGGTATGTTTACAGTCTGTGTTGCTATGAAACAATCTACATTGTAAAAAGCGCTATATAAATAAAGGTGGGTTGACTTGACTATAAGAAACCGCTTTAACCATGTTCGCATTTGATTTAGTGTTACTAATTGCCTGCCATCAAGGTCAGTTTCATCACTATGAGTTCTAAATAATTCCTGGTGTTTACATTTAAGCATTTGACAGAAATAAACCGGAATAATTTGCCTTTACTATTTCTTTAATGGGAGCCTGTAATACATGTTATTCTGATGTAAATTATATTTCCTCTACCTATATTTCCCTATTTTTCCCGTTGAATTTGCAGGTCATGTACTTGAATGCAGCAAATAACAACATAAAATTGACAGCATACAACTTATTTTCAGAAGGTCTTACCTGTGTGTTTACTTTTAATAAATCCTAGAAAAACCTGTATAAAGTATAGTTTGGTCTTAAATCACTCGACTGGGACACGTTAAATTACAACAAAACAATATTAATAATTGTCGTGCCGTGGGCGTTTACAAAGCCTCTTAGAGAGTTTCTCTCTTTCTCTGGCGTCCTGGGAAACGGTTTCTCTCGCATCAAGATGAAGCAACGCTGCTTTCCGCAATACGGCTGCCGATATGGCGGTATTTTTTAATTTTTATTTTTCGACTAATATTGAAAAATCCGCCATGCATTGAGGCCGTGAAACTTGAACCGCGAAGTGGCGAGGGATTACTGTATCAGACTTTCCGTCTGATGAACTTGAACAAGAATAAACTAAGAAGCCAAATAGCTGACTCTCACCTACATAATATCTTGTCTTTGTCTGTGAGTCAGCTGCAGCCCAATCTTGACAAACTTCTGAAAAATAAGGACCAGCTTTATCTCTCTCTCTTATTAGGTCGCTTTATCTCTATCTCTCATTAGGTCACTGACATTGCTACCACATAGTTGTATTATTGATTGTGTATTTGGCATTAAACTGTATTTTACATTGAACACTTGGGGATTGTTGCCCATTTAAATTGTTCATTAAAATGCAAAGCTTTAAAAATAAAACTGCATTAGTTAATCAGATTAAAGTTGTTTTATATTTATTTTAAATATTATGAAATAAATAAACCCATAGTAACTTTAATGTAATACAGTTTGATTTATGATGCAAAATGTACTTTTGGCCCACGGCTCTCAATCAAGTTTGATTTTTGACCCTTCCATAACATTGAAGGAGCTCTTCTACATTTGTCATTGTGAAAACTGCTTATGATTATGATTTATTTTGTGCATCTAAAAATGCTTTAGTTCTGTGATATTCCTCTTACATCATTTGTGTGAAAATTTTTACACTTTTATGCATAAAACATGTTTTTAAAATTGAGCATGTGTACTTGTTGTAGATTAAAAAAGCTTTAGAATATTTTAAAGCATCAGAATATTTGTTTTTTATCTCATGCCTTAATTTTTTTGACATTGATTAATGATATAGACATTTGTAAAGCAGTTACATTTTTCAGATACTTTCAACAGAATGAGCACAAGAAATTACAAAGTAATAATTCTATATTATAGTCCAGAAATATATATATATATATATATATATATATATATATATATATATATATAGACAAGCGCCTTGATCAGAGAGACCACGTATTGTTGACTGTAGACCAGTATTAACTGGTTTTTGGTCTTCTGGTCTTTGTTAGTGTATTCTGATGACGACAATCCATGAACCAGAATCATTAATACCATGCGACTTTAATCTGATTCATTAGCTATATTTCCCAACACAAAAACAACCATTTTTGTAAGCCTTTGTAAAAGCAGCACTTCTTTCTCCCAAATGCTCATTATGAGCTATACATCTTAAACTGGGAAAGTAAGTTTAAGCACTGACTCTCCCTTTAAAGTCAACCAATCAACCCACCAAAAAACACACTGATACAATGAAAAATATACATATTAAACATCTTTTCATCAATGAAAGACTGCATACAATTGCAATACAGACTATAACACTCAATGGATTTTATAAACTTGACTGAACAAAGGGTTTGAGTTGTGAAATAGTTCTCTTACCTGTTCCCGTTCTCTTAGTCTGAGCTCTGAGTAAATGGTGAAAATTCCCTTCGGCTTACTGGTTTATGTACTCTCACACACACACACACACCTTGTCACCCACCCCGGATAAACAAATTTCAAACTCTTCAAGAACTGGTTTTGAACACCACTAAATATTCTCTGATTTTCCAGACATATTCAGGAAACATAAAAAAAAAACACTCCCTTTATTAGTATTATTAACACACCGTACATTACAAAATAAAAGCAGAACATACCCTAAAACAGAAGAAAGTTCAGGGATCGTCAAAGCACAGAAAAAAGCAGGAAAATCTGAACCGTCCTCCTTTACTTAAAGTATTAAAAAGAGTACAAAAAAACTAACAAAGAGAGTTCGTTTGTTATGACTGAATGATGATGAATATTGTCTGAAACTCTCACTGAGAGAAAGAACATGATATCAGTTTGTTTTGGGGAAAGTTTCTTATTTAGAGACAGTGCTTGACCAACTTCAACCTTGAAGAAGCTGTTTAATCTGTGTGTGTGTCGTGTGTGACTGTGTGTGTGTTCATGTTGGTCTATCCCAGTGTTTTTCAACCACAAGTGTGCAGTGAGAGATCATCAGGTGTGCCATGCAAGTTATTCAATTTGACCAAATTGGTCTAAAAAACATTTTTTTTTTTACATTTCATACTAATCAATTAACTAATCAATGAACACTAATTAACTAACTAATTAAAATCCTTATTACTTTATTTGATTCCCATTCAAGACACTTTGATAATGTAAAGGTAACAAGGCTGTTACATTTAACAATGAGTGATTTATTTCTGAAAAGAACTATTTCAAGAATTAAATTCAAAAATAAAATGAAATGAAATACACGTTCTTTAAGCTTCTTTTCTTTTAACCTTTAAATGTTTGAATAATCAAAAACACAAATTGGAAGCAAGTAAATAAAAATGAATTACAATATCAGTTCACAACTGATTTTACCATTAAATGTAAACAAATCCTTAAAGTTCAACTCAGATGACTCAATTCAGATCACAGTTCAAATCATTCGATTCAGATCACAGTTCAAATGCCTCGATAACTCAGTTCAAATGAATCAATAACTCAATTCAAATGAATCAATAACTCAGTTCAAATGAATCAATTACTCAGTTCAAATGAATCAATAACTCAGCCGGTTCAGATTGACAGTTGACTCTCTATTGAACACTCCATTAGACTCAGTCTTTATCAGTAAAGGTTCGTAGAAACGTGTGTATGTGTGTGTGTGTAACGAACTCCAGTACCAGTCTGTAGTAGTGATGACTTGCGATGACTGATGACGACGAACAACAGCTGAGACAGGGTAATGAGATGTCGAAAGGATGGCAGGGTAATAAACAGAAGTTTCAGCGCGCCCAGAAAAAAACTCGGGAACTCTCTGGAACAAAATGCCGCGATTCAGTAATCACACGCGATGGGCCGAGACTGAATCATCTGAAAAACATTCTCCAAAAACGTCTTGATCGCAGGCGTCGTCATTCTCCTCGAAAGATGCTTAAAAACTCAAAAGAATATTTAGTAAAGAAAAGTATCACTCCTATCGCAGGAACAGATGTGTCTCTCTATGGCACAACTGGTGGATTACCCAGAGCAACAACACGTAGGACTTGGTCAAAAGTAACGCAAAAAAAATCAATCAGCATCCAAATGAGACTCACAGCTCCAGCATCTCTCTCGTGCGCTCAGCCAGTCTCCGACACTGTTCTTCGTCCGATGACGCAAGCAAAATTTCAGCTTCTACGACGTCTCTGGTTCCACTTGATAATAACAGATTTAACAGATACTAATCCTAGAAGTGAACTGTTTTTGTACCACTGACTTTCTCGGATCGCGATCACAACGTGTCCACACCGATATGGATATCTTCCTCTCCTCTCCTCAGCATCTCCCGCGGAAAACACAGAAAGCAACCCATCAAAATAAAAGTCCCACAAAACACCTCCATTACAATAAGAATGACTGTATATTGTTAACACAGGCTACAGATTTTTTAACATGTTCAGTTGGTGTTGTGCCTTTTTGATGGATTTATCTGCTAATCCATTTGTTTATCTTGTTTGCGCATGAATGAATTCCTTGTACCTATAGAGCGTGCCCGTATGACGTCACGCGCACCGTCGCCGCCATAATGGGGGACAAGTAGAGCTGGATACAGCGCGCACCGAATGTTAATCATGTTGTGAAAGTCATATTTTAGGCTGCCTAAGGTAATAACACACCAAGGTGATCGTACACAACAGCTGTCAAAGGCCAGACGTGAGAAATGCAAACAGTCGAACGCATGTTGAGAGAGTGATTGGCTTAGTAGTCCGTCAGAAATATTCAATGCATCCAGATCTGGACATACACTATTTGCTTCTTGCCCATCAAAAACCTAATAAAATTAAAGGTGAACAATGTAGATCATGATTAGATCACATGGATGTGCTTTTCCGGATCTACAGTGAATAAAAACCCTCGCACGACACACACATAAAGCGCTGCAGTTATCAAGCATTATATCCATGTATATTATGTGCCTGCAAAAAGGCGGTATCCAACAGTTTGCCGATAATATATGTAACAATACCTAACCTCTGTTTGGGGTTTTTGAGTGTATTTTCTGTAGAAAAAAATCATACTTTAATCTTAGCTTTTCATACAGGTGTAGAACATCAATAAACAGCATTTTGCAAGATCTGTTCAGGTAACAAAAGTTTATAAAGATGTTAAATGAAAATATTTTTGGTCCAAACTGTTGGATTAGAAAGTAGGAATGCCTCTATTTTTTTTTATAAACTTTATTGCTAATGAAAACCATTTCATCTACCTTGGCAGTTGTTACACATCTGTCATTGATGACACAGGACACTTCTCGCACCCAGACACACACACTAGCTGATTGTAAGCGTCAAGTCCTTTGTAACACTGAAGATCTTCGGCTGTATAAGGATTTGGGGTGAAAACCAGATAGTTGAGAACATTAATGTATGTTGTGTTCGGTAGAAGATTGACGTCCGTAGACCTAGTTACAATTTCATACGGATCCTGTCCCTTTATTAACGCTATTTTTGCCTCGTACCCGTCTCTTTCAAAATTCTCAAGTCCATCTCTATATTTAGTTTGACTCTTACGCTCAATTTTCTCCCTAGATTTACATAAAACATTTTTTTTCTGCGATAACACTGGCTTTAACGTCGCTTCCCCCATGACATTGATTAGAAGTGGTCCCCCAAAATGGCGGCTGTCGTAAAACTACGTCACGATCGGGCACGCTCTATAGGGTTTCAGCATTTGCACTTCACAAGAAAAATGTGCCGTTGATGTTTCCGTTGTCTATATGATTCATACTCAGAAGCCTGACAGGAACATTTGATGCCGTTGATAGAGAAGAAATGCAGCGTTTCACGTGAGAAACACCTATAATCTTCATTCCACTCCAAACGCCTTTCCCTCTGTTTCATGAACTCACATGTGTGTTACTGCGTCTGTTGCATAAGCTTTAAATGAAGGCACTAAGCTCTTGAAATTCACTATGAAGCTGATTGATTTAATATTGAAACAAGTAATATTTTTACTTAGGTCTTTATTTTATACACAATTCTATATGCCTACAAATTGTTGGAGAAAACAAAATCTTACAGGTATATGAAAAAAAATATCAAGAGCATAAACTTTGAGTGTGAACAAAAGGTAGCTTCAAGAATTCTGCGATTAAATTAATTTTAATTAAACATAATCTATCATACACTACAGTTAAACGATTCATGATTATGTACTGTACATATAATCTATCAATAGATTGGATCGGATGGATGGATAATTTTTATGACTTTTTAAAAATCCCTTTTAATACTTTTATTAACCCATATAATGGACCGGTATGGAAGATGCGCTTAAATGATCAAAAATGTTTCTGAACACTAGAACTAGTTTGAACAAGGGATCTCTGGGTTGAAATAACATGTGCTTAAACATGTTGAATTCCATTTGTCTTTCATTATAAAAACATTTGCATATGAATTATGTAAGTTGGGGTGAAGGGTGTGTCTCATTATTGCAATGACATTAAATCAATCAGTGGGACACCTGAATGCACTTGTTTTTACAAAGAAGCGCAAATCGCGTTCAATGTTGGACAGCGCAAGCCTGATTTCATCCTCAACTTGGAAACGATTTCGGTACCTGGCTTTCTAGTTAATTTTGAAATAATTACTGACAAACACACTCAAATACATTTGCATTTATGCGATGATTTTATCCAAAGCGACTTGACATTCAAACACATTGACATTCTAATCAGTTCTATGCAAAATGGCGCCGCCGCGTTCAGGTCGCCGTTCGGGTCCCTCCGCTAAGACTGTGCTTTTACTTATTATTTTACTCTCTTTTACTCTCTTTTTTTACTAATATATCATCTGCACTTATCTGCTATGACCGCAAAACACTTTTGGACATTGGTTACGGCTACACTGACCTGTTTCAGGACACTTTCACCTATCCTCTGTGGCACTCCGTGGCCACCTGAGATTCGCCGGAACGCCGAGTTTAACAATGGCCACTCGAGTCGAAGGCGAAGATTCAAAAAACACCGCGGGAAACGTGCTGGGATCCGCAACAGACTGAGGAAAAGAGCATTCAGTCCTCCTCTCCCGAGCATTTTGCTCGCAAATGTCCAATCCTTGGAGAATAAGATGGATGATCTTAGAGCCACGATAAGTTTTCAACGGGACATGAAAGACTGTGACATCTTTTGTGTGTCTGAAACATGGCTCACGCCCGCGGTCCCGGACACAGCTGTGACGCCGTCTGAAAACTTCTCTGTTTTTCGGATGGATAGAACAGCCGAAGCTGGTAAATCCAAATGCGGTGGAGTGTGTTTCATGCTCAACAAGAAATGGTCCGATCCTAGGAATATCTCCATTCTTTTGCGATCCTGCTCGCCTTATCTGGAACATTTAACAATCATTTGCCGCCCAGTCTTTCAAGGGAGTTTTCATCGATCGTCGCCACTGTGGTTATATTCCACCACAGGCAGACATGGGACTGGCTTTATCTGGCCTCCATGATGCCATCAGCGGCTCCATAAACAAACACCCCGATGCTGCTTTCATCGTCACGGGTGATTTTAACAAAGCAAACCTGAAGAAAGTCTTGCCAAACTTTCAGCAGCACTCTCCTGTCTGCACACGAGGAGCAAACACAAGTTAAGCAAACACAACTGCTACTCTCAGTTTAAAAATGCCTATAAAGCTCGCTCACTGCCAGCCGTTTGGCAAATCGGACCATGCCGCCATTTACCAAGCCAAGCCGCAAAGCTCCGCTATAGGGATCGAGTGGATTCTCATTTCCAGCTCAACGACTCCAGGCGGATGTGGCAGGTTCAAAAAAAAATATCAGCGTCCACACGATACCACTGAAACCGACTAAATCCGGTGTAGTTTATATGCCAGACCAGTATGGGGCGCTGTAATTCTGCCACAGATATACACTATACACAGAGAAGAAGACTTTGAGCATGCATTGTTGTTGCTGTTCAGTGTTGCCAGATTGCTAGTTACCTTTTGGTCACGTCCGACCGGGAAAAAATGCATTGGGCTGGTTGATAAAATTTGGGATGGTTTTTGAATAAGGCATAAAATCGCTCAACATTTTTCATTATTTATAAGAGTACGCACTTTGGGCTGGTATTTTTTTAAATGGGAGGGTTTTAAGCAATAGCTGCGCTGGAATCTTCAGTCCAATTTGGCAACACTGTTGCTGTTACTGTGACGCAGCCGACACATGATGTGATGACATCATCAGTAAACAAAAAAATATACAGATTGGCCGTCCACATGAGACCGCAAGGGTGTCGGATTCAGATCTATCCACTTTAGGACCCGGTATCAAAAGAGTGCGGATTCAGTCTCCCAAATCGCCGGATGCATGTGGACGGAACGCCAGTCCGATAAGAAATGTATGCGGATGTATGTATGTATGCGGCCTAACACAGGTGAGAGCTGATCTGTTTTGATCCGCTGATCCGCTTTAATTGTAATCGCGTCAGTGCGACGCCCACCGAGTGACGCGTCAGAGAGAATCACTCAGAGCAGCAACAATCACGTGATCTCCGTCTTGGATGATGAGGTTCGGAGGGCACTCAAGCGTGTGGATGTCAGGAAAACTGCCGGGCCGGATGGTGTTTCAGGTCGTGTTCTGCGGTCCTGTGCTGATCAGCTCGCCGGGCTCTTCACATCCATCTTCAATAACTCCCTTGCTACATCTGCAATCCCCACCTCCTTCAAAAAATCCACCATCATCCCTGTCCCTAAGAACAGTAAACCCTCTTGCCTAAATGACTATCGTCCAGTGGCTATAGTCATGAAGGTCTTTGAGAGACTCATTAAAAACAACATTTGCTCCTCCATTCCTGACACTTTGGACCCTCTTCAGTTTGCCTATCGTCCCAATAGACTGACTGAAGATGCCATCTCTCACATCCTCCCCTCCTCCCTCACTCACATTGACAGCAAAAGTGGGAACTATGTAAGACTGCTATTTATTGACTATAGCTCAGCCTTTAACACCATAGTTCCCATTAAGCTAACTTCCAAACTCCTGGATCTCGGCCTAAACTCTTCTCTCTGCCACTGGATTGAAGATTTCCTCACTGGCAGACCTCAGGTGGTGAGAGTAGGACAGTTCACCTCCACCTCCATTTTCTAATCAGCAATAAATATAACAATTTCTGATCGACCCATATCAATTGCATTATTAAAAATAACATACTGGTTAAAGCCCCGCCCAGTCCGAGTACAGATACAGATAATTCATATGGTTAACAGATACAGATACAGATAATGCTGTACTCACTCATCCCTAGTTACTACTGTAAAATCTGTATTTTTTTTAAATTAATGTACATTTTTTAATGACCACAGCCTATATAGTAACCATGTGCAAAAGCTATTGTGTCAAGCCAGCATAGCAAGCTTTAACACTCACACTCACATGCTCATCCACACATCCACAAGCTCACACGCACGCACACACACACACACACACACACACACACACACACACACACACACACACACACACACACTCAGTCATTCACATTCTCATACACACATACTCACACTCACTCACAAACACTGATATTCTCACATTCATCCACATACTCACACTCACATAAAACTCACACTCACTCACACACAATTATGCCAAAATTTATGTTAAACAAAGAACAAAGGAAAAAGAGAAAGTCATTCTCTCTTTTTGGCTGAATATATTTTGTAAAAATTAAATCATATTTAATTCATATTTTACACATTGAAGACTACAGTGTTTGATAACTTTATTCAGTTTCTGTATATTTCCTGTTAGGCCTGTAAATCTTAAAGAACGTTGACAATATGACATGGGTCAAAAACAATGAAAACAAGAACTGTCTGCATTTTGAGAGGGAAAATAAAAATCTGAACTGTCGTAAACTGAGCCCTGATATTGAAAGGCACATAATGAACATTTATTATTATGAGTTTATGTGAAGTTTGTTTTAAATTCACTTAAACTAAAAGCTGTTATATTCTTGAAAGCGTAAATGTTAAAACGGCTATAATTACAGTTTTTTACGATTGCTAAGCAGTAGTGGGCAGATCTGAAGTCACATGTGCAGAACTCTAACTACAGTCTGCACAGCAGCAGTTCATGTGGACCAAACTCTAGCTTGTTTTCATTGCTTGTACACAGTTTTCAAAACTCTACACACTTATCCCATGACTTTAACCACAACCTGCACAACACTACAGATTTACAGCACTTTGTTCAAATGCTAACACACTGCTGTCAAAACTGTGAACCACACAATCAAAACTATTATCATTCAAAAACATATCATATTTCATTATATATAATATTATATAATATTTATTTATATAATAATCAATCAAAAAATAGATTTCAGCCTTGTGCCTTTCAAACACTGCTGATTGCAATTTCAGCTGAAAGGCTAAGCAGGTGTTTTAGACTTGTAGGTGAAAACACACACACACACATACACATACTATTATAGGAAATGGAACAAAGAAAACAGGTTTGTGAAGGGAGAACAGTGGCATGGAGAGAGCGGATATGTGGATGAAGACAAAGAAGACAAAGAGCTGTTACAGTTTTTACGATTGCTAAGCAGTAGTGGGCAGATCTGAAGTCCAATAATTTCTGATGAAATTTAATGGGGTGTTTTTGGAGGGTTTGGAACGGATTAGCCATTTACATTTTACATCTAAAATGTGTTCCAAGATACGAAAAACTCATTATACGAAGGCCGCCTCGGAACGGATTCATTTCGTATCTCGAGGTACCACTGTATATTCATACACGTGTGTGTGTGTGTGTGTGTGTGTGTGTGTGTGTGTGTGTGTGTGTGTGTGTGTGTGTGTGTGTGTGTGTGTGTGTGTGTGTGTGTGTGTGTGTGTGTGTGTGTGTGTGTGTGTGTGTGTGTGTGTGTGTGTGTGTGTGTGTGTGTGTTGTGTTTTCACCTACAAGTCTAAAACACCTGCTTAGCCTTTCAGCTGAAAATGTAATCAGCAGTGTTTGAAAGGCACAAGGCTGAAATCTATTTTTTGATTCAAATATTATCTAAATAAATATTATATAATATTATATATAATGAAATATGATATATTTTTTGAATGATAACAGTTTTGATTGTGTGGTTCACAGTTTTGACAGCAGTGTGTTAGCATTTGAACAAAGTGCTGTAAATCTGTAGTGTTGTGCAGGTTGTGGTTAAAGTCATGGGATAAGTGTGTAGAGTTTTGAAAACTGTGTACAAGCAATGAAAACAAGCTAGAGTTTGGTCCACATGAACTGCTGCTGTGCAGACTGTAGTTAGAGTTCTGCACATGTGACTACAGATCTTCCCACTGCTGCTTAGCAATCGTAAAAAACTGTAATATAGGCTTCAGAGTTTTTTTTTTTTTTTTTACATTTTCGGTTGGTGGTGCCTTGTGATTGTTTTTCAATGAAAAAATGTACCTTGACTAAAAAAGGTTGAAAAACACTGGTCTATCCGTGTGTTGTGTAGTGACATCTTTGCACCTGGTGGAAAGGTTTTGCTGTTGTAGGAACCTTGTGGCCTTTGAACTAGTTTAATTGCCATCCGTCTTCTTTTTCATGCTTTCCAGTGTTTGTTTTGTATTGTTGCTCTGGTCTTACAGTCTATTCATCTTTTAAGATTAATGCTTGACTATTGTTGAAATGAAACTTTTGTATTTTGTTACCCACGCTCCTATGTGGCCTTTAGAAATGAGTGACTTCATTTCAAACTGCTAATATTTCCCTGTTTTTCTGTACGGCGCAGTTTTTAGTGTTTCCCCTACACATGCATGCGGCTTTATCTGCTCATCTATATGTGTGTTTTGTTTGCGCATGAATGAATTCCTTGTACCTATAGGGTTTCAGCATTTGCACTTCACAAGGAAAATGTGCCGTTGATGTTTCCGTGTCTATATGATTCATACTCAGATGCCTAACAGGAACATTTGATGCCGTTGATAGAGAAGAAATGCAGCGTTTCACGTGAGAAACACCTATAATCTTCATTCCACTCCAACCGCCCTTCCCTCTGTTTCATGAACTCACATGTGTGTTACTGCGTCTGTTGCATAAGCTTTAAATGAAGGCACTAAGCTCTTGAAATTCACTATGAAGCTGATTGATTTAATATTGAAATAAGTCATTATTTTTACTTAAGACTTTATTTTATACACAATTCTATATGCCTATAAGTTGTTCCTACAGGTATATGAACAAAAAAATATCAAGAGCATAAACTTTGACTGTGAACAAAAGGTAGCTTCAAGAATTCTGCGGTTAAACCTCATAATTAATCTATCATATACTACAGTTAAACAATTAATGATTATTTACATAAAATCTATCAATACAGAACGTGATCTATAATCTGTTTTTGACAGACGGACAGACGGATGGATTGATAGATAACTTTTATGAATTTTAAAAAATCACTTTTAAGACTTAAGCACTCAAGCGCTTAAATTATCAAAAATGTTTCTGAACACTAGAACTACTTTGAACAACAGATCTCTAGGTTGAAATAACATGTGCTATTTGACATGTTAAAAAAACATCCTAAAAAAGGTCTGCTCAGTCTTTCTTGGATGCTGCTGAACAGTTATGCTGCTCTATATGCAGAGCAAAGCGACCACTTGTCCAAGGGAAAGAACGCTCTGCACTATGTGCAGTCTCTGACTACAACTCCCCGTGATCATCTCCACCTGTTGTGCCGCCAGTCGCCCATTGCCGTAAGACTTTGGCGTGTACAGGTAAGAAACAAAGAGTGTGATGATGCAGATGAATAATACAGTTCCCTTTCGAAGGGAACTCTATGCTGCGTCCCCTAGGGGTCGCTTTGGGGGGAACACCCTCGGTGTGACAGGTGTCTGAAGCAAATTATCAAATCACGTCAATGAACTTGACAATGGCTGGCAGCTGCCTATGACATCACCACGGGTGCGGCTGCAGGTATAAAAGGAGCACACAAACAGTAAGTCATCCACCTCATATCTGAAGGGAGACAGCAGCAGGAAGGCTCGAAGCATGGCAAAGGGACGCAGCATCTCGTTCCCTATTCTCAGGGAACTATGGTTACAATAGTAACCTGAGACATTTTTTACGATTGCTAAGCAGCAGTGGGCACAACTGGAGTCACATGTGCAAAACTCTAACTACAGTCTGCAATACCAACAGTCACCTGGGCTGAACAGTTCACATCTCCTGCAAAACCCATTCCCAGCAACACAACTCTTAACACATGCCTCAAAACAGCTCATGCAGCCAAACACTGTGTACAACCCTCACTGAGATACACACACTGCACAACCCTCACTGAGATACACTCACTGCACAACCCTCACTGAGATACACACACTGCACAACCCTCACTGAGATACACACACTGCACAACCCTCACTGAGATACACACACTGCACAACCCTCACTGAGATACACTCACTGCACAACCCTCACTGAGATACACTCACTGCACAACCCTCACTGAGATACACTCACTGCACAACCCTCACTGAGATACACTCACTGCACAACCCTCACTGAGATACACTCACTGCACAACCCTCACTGAGATACACTCACTGCACAACCCTCACTGAGATACACTCACTGCACAACCCTCACTGAGATACACTCACTGCACAACCCTCACTGAGATACACACACTGCACAACCCTCACTGAGATACACACACTGCACAACCCTCACTGAGATACACTCACTGCACAACCCTCACTGAGATACACTCACTGCACAACCCTCACTGAGATACACACACTGCACAACCCACACTGAGATAACACACACTGCACAACCCTCACTGAGATAACACACACTGCACAACCCTCACTGAGATAACACACACTGCACAACCCTCACTGAGATACACTCACTGCACAACCCTCACTGAGATACACTCACTGCACAACCCTCACTGAGATACACACACTGCACAACCCTCGCTGAGATAACACACACTGCACAACCCTCACTGAGATACACTCACTGCACAACCCTCACTGAGATACACTCACTGCACAACCCTCACTGAGATACACACACTGCACAACCCTCACTGAGATACACTCACTGCACAACCCTCACTGAGATAACACACACTGCACAACCCTCACTGAGATACACTCACTGCACAACCCTCACTGAGATAACACACACTGTACACAACCCTCACTGAGATAACACACACTGCACAACCCTCGCTGAGATACACACACTGCACAACCCACGCTGAGATAACACACACTGCACAACCCTCACTGAGATAACACACACTGCACAACCCTCACTGAGATAACACACACTGCACAACCCTCACTGAGATACACTCACTGCACAACCCTCACTGAGATACACTCACTGCACAACCCTCACTGAGATACACTCACTGCACAACCCTCACTGAGATACACTCACTGCACAACCCTCACTGAGATACACTCACTGCACAACCCTCGCTGAGATAACACACACTGCACAACCCTCGCTGAGATACACTCACTGCACAACCCTCACTGAGATAACACACACTGTACACAACCCTCACTGAGATAACACACACTGCACAACCCTCACTGAGATACACACACTGCACAACCCACACTGAGATAACACACACTGCACAACCCTCACTGAGATAACACACACTGCACAACCCTCACTGAGATACACTCACTGCACAACCCTCACTGAGATACACACACTGCACAACCCTCACTGAGATACACTCACTGCACAACCCTCACTGAGATACACACACTGCACAACCCTCACTGAGATACACACACTGCACAACCCTCACTGAGATACACTCACTGCACAACCCTCACTGAGATACACACACTGCACAACCCTCACTGAGATACACTCACTGCACAACCCTCACTGAGATACACTCACTGCACAACCCTCACTGAGATACACACACACTGCACAACCCTCACTGAGATACACACACACTGCACAACCCTCACTGAGATACACACAAGTCAAGTCAAGTCACCTTTATTTATGTAGCGCTTTTTACAATGTAGATTGTTTCAAAGCAGCTACACACACTGCACAACCCTCACTGAGATACACACACTGCACAACCCTCACTGAGATACACACACTGCACAACCCTCACTGAGATACACACACTGTCACTCAGAACACACTGAGAGTAAAAACACTAGCATCAAACACCAATACAGAAAATAATAACTTTTCTTTACAGTTTGAACAATTTCAGTGACTTCATAGAAAGTAATATTTTCTTCAAAGAACAGAGTGACATTCTTTCACATGATTTACAAGCCATGATTTGCTTAAATATTTTGTTGTAATTTACAGATTTACAGTAATGAGAAAAAAGGTAGAAACTAAAAGTACATACTGTAATTCGAACACATAATTGAAGCGCTAATCCTGCCTCTCTGTAGCATCAGCCACAGGTTTTCATCAACATCACATCTGATGTACTCTCTCATGCTCCTGGGGAAGAACCAGGGGTCTCATTTATAAAACTGTGCGTAGGATCACTACTAAAAGTTTACGTGCGCCCAAAAGCCAAAAATGCCATACGGCAAAAAATATTCAGATTTATAAAACCATGTGTACGCACACCTGTCAGGAACATTCCCTTTATAAATCGCAGATGTCACGGGTCAAAGTTTGCTTAAATGTGCACACATTCTCCCGTCAAGTTGTTTTTTATAGATCACAACCTTTGCGTGGAAACTGGCGTACGTACGTTTCCAGTCCCGTTTTGTACATACGCATGCTTTATAAATGAGACCCCAGGTCTGCAACATTTCCAAATACATCATAATCAGCCAGCACTCTATCTTGAATATCCCACAGTTTTATTGCATTGGTGACTATAACCATGTCAACAATAGCATTTTCCTGCGCATCTGAAAATAATTTTCCTCTTCCTCCTGTTGTGGGCAACTTTTGGGTCCTGTTGTAAAATTATGTTTTACAGTCAAACTTACTGTAATGTATATATATGTAAATATTCTATAATTGCAATAAAAAAGGATGTATTTATTTGTATTTGTTTATAATGTATTTATATACAATTTACTGTAAGGATGTAACTCTCACCTGTTTGTATGCTGGAAAATTAGCATGACAGATGCAGCTGTGGATCTTTGCAGATTGGGTTTCACCCTCAACCCTTCCTCTCTCAATGAGAGATCTTGATTCATGACATGTCTATAAGTTTAGCACTTATTTCATCTGAAATAACAGCTCTTTGTCTTCTTCTTCCTCCATGCATCCACCCTCTCCCTGCCACTGTTCTCCCTTCACAAACCTGTCTTTCGTGTTACATTTCCAAATGTACTTTTTCTGAGCTCTAGCTATATAGGTAGATCTTAGAAAGACTAATTCATTACTCATTTATATATGTGTGTGTGTGTGTGTGTGTGTGTGTGTGTGTGTGTGTGTGTGTGTGTTTCACCTACAAGTCTAAAACACCTGCTTAACCTTTCAGCTGAAATTGCAGTCAGCTGTGTTTGAAAGGCACAAGGCTGAAATCAATTTTTTTATTGAAATGTTATATAAATAAATATATAATATCATATAATGAAATATGATTTTTTTTGAATGATGATAGTTTTGATTGTGTGGCTCACAGTTTTGACAGCAGTGTGTTAGCACAAGGATGCTGAGCGTTAGGACTTTTTCCACACAAAACTGCGCGTGGGTGAGGGAAATTTTTTCTCGTACATCGATACAATGCTCGTAAACCGATTCGACCCTCCATGCTCGTACACCAATTTGCTCTTATACCAAGTCGCTCGTAAACCGAGGTATTACTGTATATATAATGAAATATGATATATTTTTTGAATGATAACAGTTTTGATTGTGTGGTTCACAGTTTTGACAGCAGTGTGTTAGCATTTGAACAAAGTGCTGTAAATCTGTAGTGTTGTGCAGGTTGTGGTTAAAGTCATGGGATAAGTGTGTAGAGTTTTGGAAACTGTGTACAAACAATGAAAACAAGCTAGAGTTTGGTCCACATGAACTGCTGCTGTGCAGACTGTAGTTAGAGTTTTGCACATGTGACTTCAGATCTGCCCACTACTGCTAAGCAATCGTAAAAAGCTGTAAGTACACAACATAACCTGTGCGTGAAGGATATCAAAGTGAAACAGCCTTTGCACATAGACAGCCTCACTCTCTCAGCCTTGGTAGTTAGAACTCAGTGGTGCGAAAATTTGCCTGGGGACTACTTCAGCTGCACTGAATGGCTATGACATCTTTTGTGCCTCGTCATACCCTGCGTTCTACACAGAACCTTTACAGATTTGGCTTCGTGGCTGTTGGACCATTCAATTTATCTCTTCCATCCATTTTGCCGAAACTGGCTTTGCATGAAAGGATTGGCAATTTCCTTAATCACCCGTCTGGTGGCCTGTCTGCTATCCTCTAACTGGTTTAGCTGGGCGCTGACCGCAGTATTTAACAAACATTTAAAAGGGCTGTAGATGAAGATGGGTATTTGAACATGGGTTTGCTTTTTTTTATCATGTCAAAGGTGTGCAAGATTTCCGATCTGGATATAAAAAGGTACAGTTTTATTTGAGTAAACTCGTGTGAAAGCATCGTTTGTGCCTGTGGAAAACATGTCATAAATATCTTCATGTTTAATTTGTTTTAGGAGGGATAGTCTTCAGTGAAGCCGTTGGGCAAGGCAAGGCAAGGCAAGTTTATTTGTATAGCACATTTCATACACAATGGTAATTCAAAGTGCTTTACATAAAGAAGAATGATAAAAAATAAAACATTAAAAATGATTAAAAGAATAAAAAGATAATACGTATAAAATAAAACGCAAACAGTTAGGACATAGCACAGTGCTCAATCAAATTTACCTATGCAAATGAATAGGTAAAAAGATGTGTTTTGAGTCTTGATTTGAATGTGGCTACTGTTGGAGCACACCTGATCTCTTCTGGAAGCTGGTTCCAGCTGCGGCTGGCGTAACAGCTAAAAGCAGACTCTCCTTGCTTTGAGTGAACCCTGGGTATTACTAAGTGACTTGATCCTGATGATCTTAGTGATCTGTTTATATTCTATGAGCATATCTGCAATGTATTGAGGTCCTAGGCCATTGAGTGATTTATAAACAAGTAACAGTACTTTAAAATCAATTCTAAATGTAACTGGAAGCCAGTGCAGGGACTTGAGGACTGGTGTGATGTGTTCATATTTTCTGGTTCTGCTCAGAATCCTGGCAGCAGCATTCTGTACGAGCTGCAGCTGTCTTATGGTCTTTTTGGGAAGGCCAGTGAGGAGCCCATTACAATAATCCACCCTGCTGGTGATGAAAGCATGAACAAGTTTCTCTAAGTCTTGATTGGAGACAAAGCTTCTAATTCTTGCAATATTTTTGAGATGATAATATGCTGATTTAGTTATTGTTTTTACATGGCTACTGAATCTCAGGTTTGACTCCAAAATCACACCAAGATTCCTGACCTGATTTTTTAGTTGTTTGACCCCTAGAGTGAAGGTATGCGTTCACTTTGAGAACTTCATCTTTGTTTCCAAATGCAATGACTTCAGTTTTGTCTTTGTTTAACTGAAGGAAGTTTAGGCACATCCAGTTTTTAATTTCATCAATGCATTGACACAGGGAGTCAATGGGGCTGTAATCATTAGGTGATAATGCGAGGTAAATCTGGGTGTCATCTGCATAGCTGTGATATGCAATTTGGTTCTTTCTCATTATTTGGCTCAGTGGCAGCATATATAAGTTGAACAGGAGGGGTGCAAGTATTGAACCTTGAAACACTCCGCATGTCATGGATGTCCACTCAGACTTATGGTCACCGATACTCACATAATAACCTCTCCCTTCTAAGTATGACCTGAACCATTTAAGAACCATCTCAGAAAGCCCAACCCAGTTTTCCAGCCTGTCAAGGAGAATGTTGTGATCTATAGTGTCAAACGCAGCACTGAGGTCGAGTAAAACCAGCACTGATAATTTACCTGAATCTGAGTTAAGACGAATATCATTTATTATCTTTATGAGTGCTGTCTCTGTGCTGTGATGTGGTCGGAAACCAGATTGAAAGTTGTCAAAGTATCCATTCAAGCTTAAGAACTTGTTAAGCTGATTGAAAACAACTTTTTCAATGATCTTGCCAATGAAAGGAAGATTTGAGATTGGTCTGTAATTGCTCAATATGATGTTATCCAGATTGCTCTTTTTCAGAAGGGGCTTAACAACTGCAGTTTTTAGGGATTTTGGAAAAGTCCCAGAAAGAAGTGAGGCATTTACCACTTCTAGGATATCTGCTTCTAAACAGTTAAACATGCTTTTGAAAAAAGATGTGGGAAGTATGTCAAGTGCGCAGGTTGATGTTTTAAGGTGCTGTACTGTTTCTTCCAAAAATTTTCCATCAATTGCTTCGAAAACAGACATAATAGCTACTTTCTGAGGTTGTGGTCTGATCTGTTTTACCCCAGTGCAGCTCAAGGATGTGCTGATCGCCTTTCTGATATTATTTATTTTCTCAGAGAAGGAAGCAAACTCACAGCATTTGCTGTCTGAGAGCATTTCACTGGGAATCTGACTTGGGGGATTTGTTAGTCTCTCTACAGTCGCAAAAAGAGTGCAGGTGTTGTTTAAGTTTCTGTTTATAATATTTGAGAAGAAGGTCTGTCTAGCTTTGCCTAGTTCCACATTGAAAGCATGAAGGTTATCTTTATAGATGTTATAGTGGATTTCAAGATTTGTCTTTCGCCACATGCGCTCAGCTTTTCTGCATTGTCTTTTCATATTTTGCACTGCTGTTGAGTTTCTCCACGGTGCTTTTTGTCTGCCACTCTTCTTCCTGACTTTCACAGGAGCAATGTTATCAATAACATTCTGAACTTTTGAGTTAAAAGAATCAAGAAGAAAATCAACAGAGTCTGCAGATATGCTTGGTGTTAAAGATATAGCCTTCATAAACAGAGCACTAGTATTCTCATTTAAGCATCACTTTTTGACCGAGATAGATCTAGCTTCAACAGTCGGAGAGATCAATATATCGAAGAAAATACAGAAATGATCTGACAGTGCTACATCCTTAATGACAACGGATGAAATGTTTAGACCCTTACTGATAATTAAATCTAGTGTATGTCCACGATTGTGTGTGGGTCTATGTACATGCTGAGTCAGATCAAAAGTATTCAAAACTGTTAGAATTTCTTTTGCCATTTTGGATTCTGCATTTTCTATGTGGATGTTAAAGTCCCCAGTAATAGCAAAACAGTCAAACTCTGAGGAAGTTGCTGATAACAGTTCTGTAAAGTCCTCCACAAAGGCTGTAGAGTATTTTGGAGGCCTGTAAATGACTAAAAGTAGATTGCGAGGAGCACCTTTTAACACAATACCCAAATATTCAAAAGACAAGTAATCACCAAATGACACTTGCTTGCATTGATATACATCTTTAAATAGAGCAGCTTCACCTCCACCTCTCCTAACAGCTCTGCAGACACTCATAAAAGTAAAATTAGGAGGGGCTGTTTCATTCAGGATTGTTGAACTGCAACTGTCTTCAAGCCATGTTTCATTTAGAAGCATTGACTAGAAGTGATTTATTTTTAAGTGAACGGATGTTTAAAAGTGCTAACTTAACAGTCTTACTTTCTGTCTCTACAGTAATCTTAGTTTGACGTGTAATAGGCAACAGATTAAATGGGTTTGCCAGGCCTTTGGCTTTCTATCACATAATAAAACTGAAATAGAGAAAGCAACAGGCACACTGGGTTCCCGCTTGTTCTGTAAACATTTGACAAAGTCACTGTTATCATAGCGGGGACCCGACACACATCACTGAGAGCTTTTATCAGTTGTTTTTGGTTCACCTAGAACAGATGGAGGAGGGTGAGGGCCCTGGCGTTGTGGTAGGGGCCGAAGAGCTGTTGGGGTAACATTCTTTGACACAGCTGGGTTTTTTTTGCATGTGGGTGTTTTAAATTAGGGGCCAAGCACCAAGCTCTCATGCGGCGGAGCGAGGGCGGAGCGATAGACTCATGCGGCGCGCAACGCGTCTTCCATGGGCGGAGTGTTAGACTCATGCGGTGCGACACTCTTTTCTTCGTGGGCGGAGCGATAGACTCATGCGGCGCGCAGCGCGTCTTCCGTGGGCGGAGCGATAGACTCAATACTTTCTTCCGTGGGCGGAGCGATAGCGCACCGACGCGGATAGCGGGACCGCTGCTACAAGTTACGTGCAGGGGATGAAAGAGCCGCAGCACAGGGGTGAAAGAGCCGCATGCGGCTCCGGAGCCGCGGGTTGCCGACCACTGCTCTAACTCAATCTCTCTAGCGCCACCACATGTCCAAATCTACACTCACGTTTACGTTAATAACTTTTGAATCACAAGGCCTAGAAACAAAATTCTTATATCCACTGAATCCTTTGCTCATGACGATAGGATTGCACCCTATGATGTCATTTTCCATCATGAAATTTTTTTCGCCATTTTGAATTTTATGAAAAACCTACTTTTTCGAACTCCTCCTAGGCCGTTTGTCCGATTTTCACGAAAATTGAACAACATTATCTCCAGACCATGCTGACAAAAAATTATCAAAAGAAAGTTGATTCATCAAAACGTTTACGAATAACTTACGAAAGAATTCGACGTAATGGTTGCAAAAATGAAATTGGGGCTTTATCTCCGAAACGCATTAGTGTATTCAGACCAACCTAGGTGTGTGTTATGTCAATCATGGTCTGAGGCTACCTGCAGAGTTTTGGCACTGTGCCCCCTAGTGGTCAGGAGTTATGAAAAAAGTACATTCTTGCCTATAACTCCTGAACGCTTTGGCCAAAAATCATAAAACTGGTCTCTTCAGATTCAGTGCATCATGCCGGTTTGTGCGATACCTAATTTTCTCATATCGGCTGTTTTGAGTGTCAGCCATTTTGAATTTTGTCATAAAATGCTATATTTAACGAACACATTGGCGTATCGTCACAAAACTCGGTATGTGTCTTCGGCATCTTGGCCTGAAACTACACAAAAAGTTTCGAGGCAGTGCCACCTTGTGGTCAAAAGTTATAACCAAATTTACAAATATGCTAATAACTTTGGATTACGTTAACCTATGGCAAAACAATTATTGTCTTAATATGTTCCTTGGTTCAAGCCAAGAACACAGATACCAAATTTGTCATAGTTGGCTAAACCGGACGGACCGTTTTTGACTGCTGCACTGCTGTTTCCTGTCTGCTCGAGTGGATTGCGTTTGCGTTTGTACTGACATATAAACTTGATTTTTGTTTTAGATCTTAAACTCGACGTTCGTTTGTATTGCTAAATACAATATTAGATTATTTAATATATTGTAATCGTTAGCTTTAATCTAAGTCGCTAAACGCGTTAGCATTGTGCTATCTTACTGTCCGTGCATACAGCGTTTTTCTCGCTCGCGCCTTTTTTTCCCGACTTCATCAAACAACTGGTCAACAAGTTGGATCAACACACGCGGTGAGTCATGTCATCTTCTCTCAAAATTGTCACTTGCACTGCCTGCTTCATGCATAGTCTTTCTGTCTCTGTCAGCTGTGAAGGCTTCACATGTCATAAATGTAGGGACATAATTAGGCTGACAGAGAAGGTTTCAGAATTAGAGACACGCATCCAAACTTTAATCGAGGATAGTAAGAATGCAAGGGCTTTAGATACTACTTTGGATGCGACTAGCTTAGCAAACCCTGTACATTGTTCGGTTCCGGCTGTAGAGCCCGTGCAACAGGGCAACTGGGTGACTGTGAGACGGCATAATCGCGGGTCAAAAAACCACTGTTCCATTCCGATCAGAACATCAAACAGGTTCTCCCCACTCAGTGACGCACCCACTGAGAAACCTGTTGAAAGTGCCCTAGTGATTGGCGATTCTATTACTCGGAATGTGAAAATAGAGACTCCAGCCACCATAGTCACATGTTTGCCGGGAGCCAGAGCGCCTGGCGTCAAAGCAAATTTAAAAGTGCTGGCTAAGGCTAATCGTAAATATTCTAAGATTGTTATTCACGTCGGCGCTAATGATGTCCGACTTCGTCAGTCGGAGATCACTAAAAGTAATATTAAAGAGGTGTGTGAACTCGCAAGTACAAACTCGCAAATGTCAGGCACCGTAATTTGCTCTGGCCCTCTTCCTATGCGCAGGAGTGATGAGATGCTTAGCAGATTATCCTCACTCAATGGCTGGATGTCTAAGTGGTGCCCGCGGAATAACATAGGGTTTATAGACAATTGGAAAAGTTTTTGGGGCAGACCTGACCTGTTGAAAAGAGATGGTATTCATCCCACCTGGGATGGTGCCGCTCTTCTCTCTAATAATTTGGCATATAGTCTTAGAGCTAAACCTTGACTAACTGGGGTCCAGGTCAGGAAGCAGACAAACTGGCTAAACCGACCGTCTGCTAGCTGTCTCACGTCACAGAGGTCAGATAAATTCCAACACATAGAGACTCTTTCACCTAGATATCATCCTATAGAGATTGTGTCTGTTCCCCGAATTAGCAAATACAAAAATCTCTCAAAATCGTTTAAGAGTAAAAATTTAATTGATTTACAAACAGCTAAGAACGGATATAACACAAATGAACAAATGATAAAGCTTGGGTTACGGAATATACGATCCCTTTCCTCAAAAGCACTTATTGTAAATGATATGATTACAGATCATAAACTAGATGTGCTGTGTTTGACAGAAACTTGGCTAAAACCAGACGATTATATTACTTTAAATGAGTCCACCCCTCAAAATTACTGTTATAAACATGAGCCTCGTCTGAAAGGTAAAGGAGGAGGTGTTGCTGTAATTTATAGTAACACGATCAGTACTGCTCAAAGGTCTAATTTGAAATATAATTATTTTGAAGTGATGGTCCTCAATGTAAAATTATCTAGTGCAAGTAATAATTCCTGTTTAACTTTTGTGCTGGCTATTCTATACAGGCCACCAGGGCACCATACAGACTTTATCAAAGAATTTGCCGATTTTCTCTCAGGATTAGTAATGTCTGCAGATAAAGTCATAATCGTCGGTGATTTTAACATCCATGTAGATAATGAAAAAGACGCATTGGGATTGGCATTTAGAGACATTTTAAACTCTATTGGAGTTACACAACATGTATCAGGACCCACTCATTCTCGTAATCATACTTTAGATCTAATATTGTCATATGGGATCAATGTTGATACTGTTCAAATTCTGCAGCAGAGCGATGACATCTCAGATCATTACTTAGTTGCGTGTAGATTACCTTTAGCCAAAGTCGAAAAACTAACTCCCTGTTATAAATATAGTAGAACTATCACTCCTAACACAAAAGATAGCTTTATAAATAATCTTCCCGATCAGTTTCATCTACTTAACATCCCAGATAGCCTAGAAGAACTTGATGTTGCAACAGAAACTATTAACTCTCTCTTTTCCAGCACTTTAGACACTGTTGCTCCGTTACGCTTAAAGAAGATTAAAGACAATAGTCCAACACCGTGGTACAACGAGCACACCCGGGCCCTCAAGAGAGCAGCCAGAAAAATGGAGCGGAGCTGGAAAAAAACTAAGCTAGAGGTTTTTCGCATTTCATGGAAAGACAGCTCTATTGCATTCAGAAAGGCCTTAAGATCAGCTAGATCTACTTACTTTTCTACCCTCTTAGAAGAAAACAAATACAACCCTAGGTATTTATTTGATACAGTGACTAAATTAACAAGAAATAAAGCCTCAACCCCAGATGCTTTACAACAGCACAGCACTAATGACTTCATGGACTTCTTTACTTGCAAAATTAATAATATTAGAGAGAAAATAATAAACATGCAACTATCTACTACAATATTCCAAAATACAGTACATTTTAGTGTCCCTGAAGAAAAATTCCAATCCTTCATTGCTATTGGGGAGGAAGAATTGTCTAAACTCGTTAAATCATCAAAATCAACAACATGTATGCTAGACCCAATACCGACTAAGCTACTGAAAGAGATGCTTCCAGAAATCATAGATCCTATTCTTAATATTATTAATTCTTCTTTGTCATTAGGATACGTACCAAAAACCTTTAAGCTGGCTGTAATTAAACCGCTTATTAAAAAACCACAACTTGATCCTACAGAATTAGTTAATTACAGGCCGATATCGAATCTACCTTTCTTGTCAAAGATTCTAGAAAAGGAAATATCTTTACAACTATGTTCCTTTCTAGAAAGAAACAGCATCTACGAGGATTTCCAGTCAGGATTTAGACCATATCATAGTACTGAGACTGCTCTCATTAGAGTTACAAATGATTTGCTCTTATCATCCGATCGTGGTTGTATCTCTCTGTTAGTGTTACTGGACCTTAGTGCTGCATTTGATACAATTGACCACAAAATCCTTCTGAATAGACTTGAAAATTATGTTGGCATTAGTGGAGTTGCATTAGCCTGGTTCAAGTCATACTTATCTGAGCGTTATCAGTTTGTAGCATTAAATGAGGAGATGTCATATCGTCACGGGTTCAGTATGGAGTTCCTCAAGGTTCAGTACTAGGACCATTGCTTTTCACCCTGTACATGCTTCCTTTGGGTGCAGTTATTAGGAAGCATGGCATTAGCTTTCATTGTTACGCTGATGATACTCAGATCTATATTTCTTCTCATCCTGATGAAACAAACAAATTCACTAAATTAACAGAATGCATAACCGATATAAAAAATTGGATGACTAATAACTTTCTACTGCTAAATTCTGAAAAAACAGAGATTCTAATTATTAGACCAAAAAGTTCTGGCGGTGCCGGCTGGAGTGCCGGCGGTGGCTCTGGCGGTGCCGGCTGGACGGCCGGCGGTGGCTCTGACGGTGCCGGCGGTGGCTCTGGCGGTGCCGGCTGGAGGGCCGGCGGTGGCTCTGGCGGTGCCGGCTGGAGGGCCGGCGGTGGCTCTGGCGGTGCCGGCTGGAAGGCCGGCGGTGGCTCAGGCGGTGCCGGCTGGACGGCCGGCGGTGGCCCTGGCGGGGCTGGCTGGACTGGCTGGGGTGCCGGGAGGTCCCGGAATTGCTCTGACGGCTCTGGGAGGTCCCGGAATTCACAAAATATAGAGAAGATTTGGAGCCTTTTGTTTGAGAAACACCCTCTGACTTCATTCCTCGTTTTGTTTTTTTTGCCATTTAGTGTAAATACCAAAGCTTGTGATCTGCTATGCTACAGTTTTCATGATTGTCTGTGATTGTCATGAGAACCAACAACAGTACATACATATACCTATATTTCTATTTATAACGCAGCCACTTTAAAATCACATGATGTTTGACTTCCAGGCAACTGAACATGGAAAATAATTTTTAAATATGGTTTATTTTTCATCCAAAGTGACATTAAGAAATTCATTGACATTCTAAAACTGGGTCACCAGTATTGCAGCCATGGAAGCCAGCAAATGAACTGAATCAGAGATCACAGATTCTATCCAACCTAAAAACACTCAGAATCCATCTAAAAGTCTTTATGAATGGGAACATATTAAAGGCAGGGTGGACGATTTGTTCCAGAAACTTTTTTCTGTTATGCCGGTTGAAAGTCTCTTCACATTCTGATGTCAGACCCTGATACCATACTTGGCCACACCTCACTTCACTATTCACTATTTTCACTCAAACGGAAAAGCTGTTGGAACTGATTGTCAACAACTGATCCCTGATTGACAACCAGGGAAACTAGAGAAGTACGGCAGGCAGAACGAGAACAAAACACTACAAGTGTGAGTTTACCATGATCTCATCTATTAGGTAGGTGGTTTTATCTGGAAAAACACATGTAGACAGACAGGAAACGAACTTCACCACCCCGAGCTCCTGAGACATGTACAGCACGTTGTCATTGATGCGCACATTATCTCTCTGAAAACATCAAAACAATAGTCAATGTGCAGTTCAATTATTCAACAGTGATATTTCCAAGTTAATTGTACTTAATAATTACCCAGAAGTCCCGGTTCTGTCTCATGTTTTTGTAAAGCCCGCCCACCATGGCGGCCAGATGAATGATGTGTGTCGGATGATGCTTCTGGAAGACTGATCTCGTCTCTTCAGTGCTCCTGAAACAGCACATGTAAAGACATTTATCATGCATTTGATGCAAATGAAAACTCTCTTGTATTTGAGCTAATTCCATTCATCAACCAACATCATGAGGTGCATCGTAAAGGTGCTTTGTGATGCTTGTAAATAAACTAGTGAAGAAAGAGGAACATCCTCTGTGGAAGTTGTAACCTGGATCATGTCCGATTTAGAACTTCTTCCAACAATCATCACCATAAATATAAATATATATATACATGTAAATGTACAATGGAGTGAAAAAGTTTTTGCCCCCTTCCTGATTTCGTATTTTTCTTCCATGTTTGTTTGTTCCACTACCTTTTTAAGATCGTGCTTGAGCATCTCAATAGGATTCAGGTCAGAACATTGACTAGGCCAAAACTGAAGCAGAAAAATACCCCAGACCATCACACTACCACCATCATATTTTACAGTTGGTATGATGTTCTTTTTCTGAAATGTGGTGTTACTTTTATGCCATATGTAATGAGACGCACAACTTCCAAAAAGTTAAACTTTTGTCTCAAGTCCACAGAGTATTTTCCCAAAAGTCTAGAGCAGGGGTGCCCAAACTTTTTTCTATGAAAGGCCAAAAATCAAACTTGATTGAGAGCCGCGGGCCAAAAGTAAATTTTGGATCATAAATCAAACTGTATTACATTAAAGTTGCTATTGGTTTATTAATTTCAAAATATTTAAAATAAATATAAAACAACTTTAATCTGATTAACTAATGCAGTTTTATTTGTAAAGATTTGCATTTTAATGAAGTAAATAAAAGTTTAAATAAAGTTTAAATTAGTTGTAAACGCTTCAAGCTTGAAAAGTTTTGAGAGTTTAAACTTAAAAATAAGTTATAATTATGTTTTTGATCCCCAAAGTGTTGGAAAAAAGTAATTAGTTTATAAAAATGTTTACGGTTTAATTACATCCTTGGCTTTTAATGGTCAGTTTTCACTAATGTGAATAACACTTTGTTTTATTTCTATTTTAAAGCTGTAATTAAGCATTATTAATATAGGCTAACCACTTTCAGAACAGAGTATGTTGCCCTTTACTATGTAAATGTATAAAGCCTTCCTCCATGGGAAACAAAATAACTTAAAAATTAGTATTTTTAAAATCATTCCTGCTCAAGTACAATGCAGTTTTTTCGAATCTCAAACAGTTTAAAGTTTGAATCGATCTGCCATGCCCGACTTCAGTTCAACACGGCAATAATAGCAGATAAAGGAATTAACGGAATGTAATATTTACTCAGGCATTAGTTATAAATAAACTTAAGCACTTAGACGGTTAGGCGCTGGAGTGAGTGCGAAAGGACGTGCGTTTAAACTTCATTCAGCGGGTAAAAGCTGAAGAGAGTCAGAGTTGCCTTCGCCATAGTAATGTGCTCAACAGGGAAAAGCCTTCACCGAGTAAACACAACTGAGAGTCAGAATTCGGCAATATAAGTACATAAATCTTCAAGCAAACACGCCGCAGCGGTTACTTGACAATCGGAAAAAAATTACGTTTGATCATAAACCCGCTCACATAAATCTATTTTAGGAGATTATGATCTCTCTCTCCAGCAGTAATGGCGGCTCTGGCAGTATCTGGCAGAGCACTGAGGCTTGCAGTCCAGCGCTCTGATTCGTTCAAGCGTCAATGATTGACGCTCCTTCTAGAGCTCTGATTAGTTTGAAGCCTTAAGGCTTGCACACTAATATAAGCCCTTTGATTGGTTGAATGTTTCGTTTTTGCACCTTCAATGTAAGTCTATGGAACTTTTATGATTTTAATCTTCAATTTTATCAAAATCATAAGTCTGATCAGTCTGAAAAGATATAGCTCCTCAAGTCAGAACAGGTCTGAAGTCTGAGCATAGCTTAGTGGTTGTAGCTTTAAATACTAAATATCTATACTAAATATTGTCTCAGAAGAGGAAAAATAATAAGTTTAGATATAATATCACTAAGTTGGCTTTATCAAGCCAACTTAATTAAAATGGGCAACAATCCCCAAGTGTTCAATGTACAATACAGTTCAATGCCTATGTGGTAGCAATGTCAGTGACCTAATGAGAGATATGAAGCTGGTCCTTACTTTTCAGAAGTTTTTCAAGATTGGTCTGTAGCTGACTTACAGACAAAGACAATATTTTATGTAGGTGAGAGTCAGTTATTTGGCTTCTTAGTTTACTCTTGTTCAAGTTCATCAGACTGAAAGTCTGCTCACAGTGGTACTGTAATCCCTCGCCACTTCGCGGCCTCTGTGATAAAATAAAATTTCAAAAATACCGCCATGTACAGTCGTATTGCGGAAAGCAGCGTTGTTCAATCGTGATGCGAAAGAAACGGTTTCCCAGGACGCCAGACAAAGAGAGAAACTCTCTCAGAGGCTTTGTACACGCCCACAGCACTCAGACAAGACACGTGATTGGTTCCCGCCGCGAGCTCGACCAATGAGAGCACGAGTGGATGTATCCTGTGAGCTGATTGACTGATCCTACTTCGCTGATTTTCACCTATCGCGATAGTTCCGGTCCACATTAACCGCAATAAATGAGGGATTGTGACTACTCTGTGTGCGAAAACGCACATTTTATTCTGCGCATGCGCAATACTATGACCACTTCCTCTGATTTTACGACAGCTTCGTACCTGCACAACTTGTACTGCGCATGTGCGCGTTTTATTGTGACGTCATTTGGTGGTGAGGGACAACATGGATTTTTATACGTTTTATGATGGAATGCAATAATTTCTTTCAAAGGGAAAGGTAAGCTGGATTTTCACACACAAGTTGTTTCAAATTACTAGTATGTGTCGATTATTTATTTTTGGTGTGTGTTTTTAGGAGAAGGTGCCATTGATTCTCCAGTGGGGGTGCATTCAGCTGATGGAGAGTTTTTACCTGGAAGGGAATGACTGACAAAAATTTTGTCTTGGCTGTATTGTTACTTTTGGTAAAGTGATACTAGAAAGTTGTTGTATGAATAGTGCCTATACATTTACATGTTTTCTAAAGGCATGGACAGAGATTTGCATACTGGACAGAAGCAGCATCCCAACTCATTCTCCAGATGAACTGTGATGATCAACAATATGCCTTCAGGAAGGTCCTAGGGAGTGACTTCTCTGAAGCAAAGGATGACTTTTTATTTATATTTCAGTGTCAAGAGGACATGGAAACATTTTTTTCATATTGTGCTGATGAACAATGCCTGAAGGTCAATGCCATGTTACTCAATCAGTGAGTGAGTGAAGGAATTAATTAATGTATGGACAAATAAAATTGAATAAATAAATAACTTTACTTTGTGTTTCTTAAATGCAGATATTTAACTGTACTGATATAAGTTGAATTTATATTTTGAAAGTTAAACATTAAACGTAAGCTAACACAGAGTCTTATGTACACATCTTCGTTTCCAAAATGGAGTAACAAAGGTAAACCATTTAGTTTGATTACATTTAAATTTGTGCCGCCTTGATATATTTTACCTTTGTGTGTGTGTAAATGCTTTATTTAAAAAAGCATGTATCTTTTTTAAGCTTGTAAAATCAATATTATACCATAACTTGCCTCACAATACAACTGAGATTACATAAAAGAATAAAGGGAAAAGAAAAGAAAATATTTCATATTTATATGAAAATGCAAAATGAATATAATACTGCAGTTATTTTGCTGGCTTTGTTGTTTTTAGATTTTGACATCACATCTATGCACATTTTAATCTCCTTTTTAAGCACTAAAACAACGTTTTCCATTTGCGAATTTACATTTCTGTATACGAAATTGACATTAAAATAAAATGTCTAATGACTCCAGCACCGTTTAAGCAATGGTTAGAAAGTGTATTTATATTAAGAGAAAAGTACAAAACTGTTTCTGGTACGGATCGAGTAGTCACGTGACTGTTGACTCGATAAGTAACATCTGCCGTAAATTGTTTCGCACAGCTCAGACAGGAAGTATACACGTTTTCGCACATGTGCGGTACCAATCGTGTTTCCGGTACGGATCAAGTAGTCACAGGGATCCCTGTACTGCCAAACAGAGACAGTCTCACTGATGATGAAGGACGTAGCAGCTCTGTTAAGATCGAAGTCCAGTAAGCAGCTTGTGAGACTTCTGTTTTCGCGTCTCGCCGCTGTATTTTGAGAAAGCTGCACAATGTTTTGTTTCATAATGACGACGGATATTGTACTCTTTTAAAACAGCAACAGACTGTTTGCAAACTAGACATACTGCCTTTGATTTGACTTTTGTGAATAAAAACTCATCTTCCCCATCTTTTTCAAAAAAAAATATTTCTTCTCTCTCTCTCTCTCTCTCTCTCTCTCTCTCTCTCTCTCTCTCTCTCTCTCTCTCTGAGGAGGAGGTTGGGTGTCTGAGGGTTCCCACGTGGAGAGCGACTTATTGGCTTTTTCTACTATTATTCTTTCATTTTTCTACTAAAACTAAGATAATATTCTGTAAAGAAGATTTGAGTTTATTTTCATTTTGATTTCGAGTGTATTTGCGTTTTGTTTGAGATTTGGATGGCGTCCCTCCGCATGGGGGTGACGCCACCTGTTTCCCTCCGCCACGGCGTCAGGTGTGTTCCTGCGGCAGGTGTGTTGGTGGAGGATGTGTTGGTGGCGGTAGGAGAGGAGATCGGGTACGAGAATATAACATCGGCTTCTCGTATGAATAAAGCGGTGGTGGTGTTCGTGAAGGAGGAGGTGCAAGTAGGCCGTTTGATTACTAACGGGATTGTGGTAAGTGGAGAGTTTATTGTTGTTTCACCGCTTGTTGCTCCAACCACGAAAGTAACCGTGTCGAACGTGCCTCCATTCATTCCGAACGAGGAGATTGAGCGCGGACTCTCGCGCTACGGAAAGTTCGCTAGTGCGTTGAAAGCGCTTCCACTCGGCTGCAAGAATGAGGCATTAAAACATGTAATGTCTTTCAGGAGACAAGTTTTTATGTTTCTGAACGAGCCGAGCATTGACGTGTCTTTTAGGGTGATGCATGAGGGAAAAGCGTACATGATTTATGCCAACACTGGGAGTTTGAAGTGTTTTGAGTGTGGAGATGTTGGTCATAAGCGAATAATGTGCCGACATAAGGCTGGTGTTAGCGGGGAGAGCGCCGGGCCGAGTGCCGCGGGCGTCGGGGAGAGTGCGTCGGAGAGCGCCGGGCCGGGTGCCGCGGGCGTCGGGGAGAGTGCGTCGGAGAGCGCCGGGCCGAGTGCCGCGGGCGTTGGGGAGAGTGCGTCGGAGAGCGCCGGGCCGAGTGCCGCGGGCGTCGGGGAGAGTGCGTCGGAGAGCGCCGGGCCGAGTGCCGCGGGCGTTGGGGAGAGTGCGTCGGAGAGCGCCGGGCCGAGTGCCGCGGGCGTTGGGGAGAGTGCGTCGGAGAGCGCCGGGCCGAGTGCCGCGGGCGTCGGGGAGAGTGCGTCGGAGTACGCGCTACCTTCAGCTGTGGAGGAGCGAGAGGACCACGGTGAAAAACAGGCAGAAAGTGTTATTGATGACGGTCAGACTAAGGAAGCTGGTGCTGAACCAGAAGCAGGTGAAAACAGTGTAACGAACAATAATGTGAGTGAGCAGGGAGATACTGAAATGGAGAGTGTTGATCCATCAAAGGGTGAAGAAAGTTGTGAGATAGAAATGAAAGAGGATGATGCTTTTTCTGAAATTTCTGATACGGGCTCGCAGTTAGAAAGCGACGTGTACACTCTAAAAGAAATAAATGAATTTCTAGACATGACTTTTGGTAAGGCTTTTGATGTGACTGATTTTTTCCCAGACACTGAGAAGTTCATAGCGTCAGTACTGCTGCTTCAGAGAACAGTCAGCTACGAGGCTTTGGATCAGAAAAAAAGGTTTAGATTGAAAAAGATGGTAACAAAATTGAGAAAGGATAAAGTTGTTTCCCAAAGACACCAAAATGTTTAAACATCACGTGGTGACTTTCACTCTTTACTGTCTCTTTCTGTCTCTGTCCTTTTCTCCTTTCTATTCCTACATGGATGGTTTAAGGGTGGGTTCTCTAAACATCAACGGGGGACGAGGCCGGGAGAAACTAGGAATGATTTCTGAGTTTATTAAAACTAAAAAGGTTAATGTATCATTTTTACAAGAAACCCACACTAACAAAGACAACGAAATTGAGTGGGGAATGTGGTGGGAAGGCAAGTTTGTTTTAAGCCATGGCACAAACAACAGTGCAGGGGTTGCCATTTTATTTTCTGCTAACATGAACATCAACATTTTAAAGGTAGACAACATTGTTGAAGGCAGATTATTAATAGCAGAAATTGAATATGAAGAAACTGTGTTTGTGCTGGTAAATGTTTATGCTCCCAATAACGGTTCAGAACGAAAAGTTCTTTTTATGAAATTAAGAGATGCTGTCCAGAAGTATGATGAGAGTGTGTGTCTGGTAATCGGTGGCGACTGGAATTGTACAACTGATTTTACTGTAGACCGAAATGGTGAAGAGCCTCACAGTCAATCTGCTGCCACACTTTTAAATTTTATTAAAGAGTTTCAGCTAATAGATGTGTGGAGAACAAGAAACACGGGTGTGAGACAGTACACGTGGCTGAAAGTGTGTGACGATAGAGTTTCTGGAGCAAGATTAGACCGGTTTTATTTGAACAAAATGTGGAGTAATAGAGTGATTGATGCCTCTATTTCTCCCAATGGTTTTTCAGATCACCACATGATTACCTTGGTTTTAAACATAAAGAAGACAAAAAAGTCCAACTATTACTGGCATTTGAATGTTAAGTTTTTAAATGATGTATTTTTCTGTGAAACTTTTAAGGTGTTTTGGTGCAACTGGAAGTTAAAGAAATCTTCATTTGAGAGTCTGTGTCAGTGGTGGGATGTGGGAAAAGCGAATATAAGATTATTCTGTCAGAATTATGCTTCCCAAACGTCAACTATGGTGAGAAACACAGTAAGGACTTTACAGAAGGACATTGAGTTGATGGAAAGAACTCTTGTATCCAACAGTGAAGCTGTGCACTGTGATGTTTTAAAAAAGAAAAAGCAAGAACTGAACTCTTATTTGCAGGAGCAGGCTAAAGGAGCGCTGATAAGAGCCAGATTCTGCTCTGTCAAAGACATGGACGCTCCAAGTGCTTTCTTTTTTAATCTGGAGAAGAAGAGTGTCCATCAAAAGCAAATGTGCCATCTCCGTCGGCAGGATGGGTCGGTGACCTCAGATCCAGCTGAAATGAGGAGGATCGCGAGAGACTTTTACAAGCAGCTGTTCAGCGCTGAGAGCTGTGATGTTGCGAGCGTGGAGGATCTGCTGGAGGAACTGCCTCAGCTCGAGGACCAGCAGAAAGAGGCACTGGACACGTCCATCTCTTTTAATGAACTCACAGAAGCAGTGCGTCAGCTTCACACTGGCCGTTCCCCAGGGATTGATGGACTACCTGTGGATTTCTATCAACAATTCTGGGATCTAATAGGACCAGATTTTTATGAAGTGTTGTTGGACTGCATTAACAATAAGACACTTCCCACAAGCTGTCGACGAGCGGTCCTGTCTCTCCTTCCAAAGAAGGGGGACTTGGGACTTTTAAAGAACTGGAGACCTGTATCCTTACTGTGTTCGGACTATAAGATATTCTCCAAATGTTTATCCAACAGACTGAAAAATGTTTTAGACCAGTTGATTCACAAGGACCAGACATACTGCGTTCCTGAAAGATCAATAACGGACAATCTGTTTTTATTAAGGGACTTGATCGACATTAATCAGTTTTATCATGGAAATCTTGGGTTTTTATCGCTTGATCAAGAAAAAGCTTTTGATCGAGTTGACCATGAATATCTTTTTAATGTTTTAAAGTGTTTTGGGTTTGGTGACAGTTTTATATCTTACATTAATTTGCTGTATTGTAACGTGTCTGTGCTGGTGAAAGCAGGGGGGGTTTGAGCGAGCCGGTCCCCGTGTCCAGAGGCATCCGGCAGGGGTGTCCACTGTCTGGACAATTATACAGCCTGGTCATCGAACCGTTGTTGTGCAGGTTGAGGAGAAATCTTAATGGAGTTGCAATTCCTAATTCACAGGATAATTTTAAGGTTTGTGTATCAGCGTATGCAGACGACATTACTGTTTTTATTTCAAACCAGGATGACATCACGATTTTAAATCAAACTCTTGGTTTGTATGAAAGAGCCTCCTCTGCAAGAGTCAACTGGTCAAAAAGTGAAGGTTTTATTGTTGGTAGGTGGGAAGGCACTGGTTTTCCTCAACTCCCGGGTGGGTTACGCTGGAGACAAGATGGTTTTAAAGCTTTAGGTGTTTTTTTAGGTAATGACCAGTTTCAAATGAAAAATTGGGAGGGTCTGCTGGAGAAGGTGTCTGCCAAACTATCAAAGTGGAAATGGATCCTGCCACAGCTGTCCTACAGGGGGAGAGTCCTGGTGATCAATAACCTCACTGCATCGATGCTGTGGCACAGGACTGCAGTCATGGAGCCGCCTGAAGGACTCATCTCAAACATTCAAAGAACACTAGTGAACTTCTTTTGGAGTGGACAGCACTGGATCCGTGCCGCCGCTCTGTATCTTCCTGTTCAAGAGGGCGGTCAAGGATTGGTGGATGTGTGGAGTCGGATCCGAGCCTTCAGACTACAGTCTGCACAGAGACTCCTCTACAGGGACGTGACATGGGCCAAAACTGCCAGTGCTTTGCTGAAGAAGGCAGGAGGACTGGGTCTCGACAAGCACTTGTTTTTAATAAAGTTGGAGGAAGTAAGTCTGGCAGAGCTTCCACCATTTTATAAATCTATGCTGCAGACCTGGAGATCTGTTTTTAAAGTGGAACGAGACGTTGGTGAGCAAGGACACTGGACTCCAGAGGAACCCTTGTTTTTTAACTCATTGATCCAGACCCGATTGCTCTCCTCTGTGACTGTGCGGAGATGCTTACTGAGGAACGGCGTCCAAAAACTTGGACATCTTCTGGACGAGAGGGGCTGGAAACCCATTGAGGAACTCCAGGAGTTGACAGGTTTAAGGTCCTTGCGTCTTGTTTTTAAACTGAAGGAAGAGATCTCCAATGCACTTCCAAGTGGCTGCAGGTCTTGGATTGGAAGGAGACCGGACACAAGACACAACCAAGAGTTCCCGGACATCAAGATCACACCAATCATAAATGAAGATGAAGGTGAAGTTGCGGACTCGATTTTATCTTTTAAGACCCCCCAGCTAGACCTTTTTAAAGAGGCGTCTAAAAAAGCTCTTTATTGCACTGCAGTGAAGACGACGCATCAAGACTCACTAATGAGACAGAAAGCATCTAAATGGCCTGAACTGCTACAGCCAGACTTCCTGGTGCGGGACAGGTGGAGGACGCTGTACAAGCCCCCGGTGGAGAAGAGGACGGCAGACCTCCAGTGGAGGATCATCCACGGGGCCATCGCTACAGACCGGCATGTGGCACACCTCAATCCAGCAGTGGGGGGGGAATGTCGGTTCTGTGGGATTGAGGAAAACCTGGAGCATTTGTTTTCAAAGTGTAACCGGTTACAAGGCCTTTTTAATTTGCTTGAGACTTGTTTTAGAAGTTTTAATGAGGATTTTTCTGAAAGAGTTTTTATTGGGGGTCTGAAATACAAGTTTTCAATGAGGAGCAAAATGGTTTTATTAAATTATTTGATTGGTACTGCCAAACTGGCAATCTGGAAAACCAGGAAAAACAAAGGTTTGCAACTTGCTACAACAGATCCTGAGATGATGTTTAGGCATCTGGTGCGGGGGAGACTGAAACTTGAGTTTGCATATTACAAACTGACAAATAATGTGGTGGTTTTTTGTGATGTTTGGTGTTTCAATGAGGTGCTATGTGCAGTTCAAGATGGTCAGCTTGTTGTGAATTTTTAGGAAAATTTGAATGGAATTTTTTTTTCTTTTGTGAATTTTTTTTTCTCAGTAATGTGATGTAAGGTTTAATGGAACAATAAAGTGCTTTAAATCTCAATCTCTCTCTCTCTCTCTCTCTCCTCGAACGGTACGGCGGTCCAAATCAAAGGTTACCGCGGGCCAACTTTGGCTGGATGGTCCTGCAGCAGAACCTGCTGCAGAAGTTCACTTCAGCTTGAGTCAAAAACATATTTTCCTTCATGATTGTTTGATAGACAGCAGAATTCAGAATGGTTACTTTTTTGCTGTAAGTCTTCCAGGTCCTGAAGCAGCAAAATACACCAGACCATCACACTACCAACATCATATTTTACAGTTGGTATGATGTTCTTTTTCTGAAATATGGTGTTACTTTTATGCCATATGTAATGAGACGCACACCTTCCAAAAAGTTCAACTTTTGTCTCAAGTCCACAGAGTATTTTCACAAAAGTCTAGAGGATTCACAAGATGTTATCTGGCAAAAATAAGACAAGCCTTAATGTTGTTGTAGAGTCTCGATTTCAACGTTTTCCAGATTGATTTCAACGTTTTCCAGATTAATTTCAAGAAAAGCTGATTTCATTCGGGCAAGACGAGAGGAGGATGCAGAGAGAAAAACAGCTCCAGAGTTGATCTCTAACAATCCAGTTTTAAAACCACATCTCTCCCAAAGTTCACTGGTAACAAATGTGACTTTCACAGGTGGGAAAGGGACTGGGAAGCGCTTCAGAAGGGGAGCCGACCGGTTCCAAGGAGGTGAAAAAGATTCAGGTGCTAGACAGTCCCGATGAGAAGATTGCAAGAGATCTCTGGCTCACCACTTATAACACAGCAGAAAACATTTTTCGTGTATTTTAGAACCGTTATGGGAATGTGAGTGTTCCAGGTGGGCGTTTCCCTGTGATTGGTGTGTTAAGCTGTGATTGGTTCCCCTCCTCACCTGATCCAGATAAAAGGACCGCCCCAGACACTCAGAAGAGGCCACTGCTGTGCCATCGTGTTTGATCGTGTACCCCTCGCTATTGCTAGTTTTTTGTATCGCCTTTGTCTTGTTTAGAGTCTTGTATCAAAGCGATTGTTAGTGTTGATGTTGTGATTGACTGTGATATTGTTTGTGAGTTTATTTGTGATTTGTACTTGTTTATTTGACCCATGCCTGTTTAACTACGATTCTTGGATTCCGATGCTGGCATTGTTCGCTATTTGTAAATTAATTATTTGTTTATTTCACCTGTATATATTTTGTGCACTTTGAGGGAAGTAAGGAGTTTGACGCCATTTTGTATCTTTTCACTTTGTTTTGTTGAGGGAGATGGATAAGTTAAATTGTATTTTGTTTTCTTTATTTTGGATTCAGGTAAAGTAGAGGTTTTCACATAGATTATTTCTGTTTGTAATTTTGGCCTTGTCTGCCCCTGAAGAGTAATTCCTTTTTTTCAATAAACTTATTATTGTTTTAATCTCTCAGGTATTGAGACTCACGTTTCCTTTTTCCTGTTACGGCTGTTCCCTACCAGCCATAACAGCAGAGCCATGCACTAACGAATTTCTAGTTTCTATAGGGTTTCAGCATGTGTACTTTACGAAGCAAATTTGCGGTTGACGTGTCCATGTCACGACATCATTCAAACTCAGATGACCAACAGCAACATTTGTTGGCGTTGACAGAGAAGATTTGGAGCCTTTTGTTTGAGAAACACCCTCTGACTTCATTCCTCGTTTTGTGTTTTTTACCATTTAGTGTAAATACCAAAGCTTGTGATCTGCTATGCTACAGTTTTCATGATTGTCTGTGATTGTCATGAGAACCAACAACAGCACATACATATACCTATATTTCTATTTATAACGCAGCCACTTTAAAATAACTTGATGTTTGACTTCCGGGCAACTGAACATGGAAAATAATTTTTAAATATAGTTTATTTTTCATCCAAAGTGATATATAGAAATTATTTGACATTCTAATCAGTTTTTGCTTTCCCTGGGAAATACAAAACTAATTTGTAAATATGTCCTTAAGATGAGTTAAAATCTTAATGACTGGAATTTCACTCAACAGTCAATTAAAAAATAGTTCCAAACAGCAGAACAAACAAGGAGCCTACTGGAGGCTACAGGAGTCTTTTAGTTTTAAACCTAAACCTAGTTTTCAACCTAAAAATGCCACACAAAAAAAGCAACACAAAATGGCATATTGATCAATGGGAGAAGTGCAACACGAATGCGTAGTGAACTCGCTACCATCATTAGTCAAAGGGACAGAGTAATGTGTAAGCTTCAGGAGTACAAAGGATAAAGGATAGCCTGCCTAACTTGAGTTGGGTTCGAGTCTCAGTAACCCTCAATCGCCTGCCTGGGTCCCACAGCAAAAAAGTTCTGCCCACTGCTCCGGGTGTGTGCGTTTAATACTCACTGGTGTGTGTGTGTGTGTGTGTGTGTGTGTGTGTGTGTGTGTGTGTGTGTGTGTGTGTGTGTGTGTGTGTGTGTGTGTGTGTGTGTGTGTGTGTGTGTGTGTGTGTGTGTGTGTGTGTGTGTGTGTGTGTGTGTGTGTGTGTGTGTGTGTGTGTGTGTGTGTGTGTGTGTGGGTGGGTGCTCAGATGAGTGAAATGCAGAGCACAAATTCCAAGTGTGGGATACCATACTTGGCCACACCTCACTTCACTATTCACTATTTTCACTCAAACGGAAAAGCTGTTGGAACTGATTGTCAACAACTGATCCCTGATTGACAACCAGGGAAACTAGAGAAGAACAAAACACTACAAGTGTGTGTTGAGTTTAGCATGATCTCATCTATTGGGTAGGTGGTTTTATCTGGAAAAACACATGTAGACAGACAGGAAACGACCTTCACCACCCCGTACTCCTGAGACATGTACAGCACGTTGTCATTGACGCGCACATTATCTCTCTGAAAACATCAAAACAATAGTCAATGTGCAATTCAATTATTCAACAGTGATATTTCCAAGTTAATTTTACTTAATAATTACCCAGAAGTCCCGGTTCTGTCTCACGTTTCTGTAAAGCCCGCCCACCATGGCGGCCAGATGAATGACGTGTGTCGGACGATGTTTCTGGAAGACTGATCTTGTCTCTTCAGCGCTCCTGAAACAGCACATGTAAAGACATTTATCATGCATTTGCCGGAATAAACAGGGAATAATATCAGCGTAGATGCCATTCTTCTTCTGATGTATCAAGTACATCAGATGTTATAGGAATATTCCCGGTTCCAGCTGACCTAAATTATGCAGCCTAACAATCATTTTACATGATTTGGATTAAAAATGTATGTATAATGTGTTATGTGTATGCCAGGTTGAAGAGATGTGTTTTTAGTCTAGATTTAAACTGACAGAGTGTGTCTGCTTCCCGATCTGTATTAGGAAGACTGTTCCAGAGTTTAGGAGCTAAATAGGAAAAGGATTGACCGCCAGCAGTTGACTTTGATATTCTAGGTATTATAAGCTGGTCAGTATTTTGGGATCGCAATAGACGTGAAGGACTATAATTTGTTAAGAGATCGCTCAAGTACTGTGGAGCTAAACCATTTAATGCTTTGTAAGTCATTAGCAAGATTTTAAAATGCATTCAGTGATTAATAGGAAGCCAGTGCAGGTGTGACAGAACTGGGCTAATATGCTCATACTTACTGGTTCTGGTAAGAACTCGAGCTGCTGCTTTTTGGAAAAGCTGGAATTTGTTTATTAAGCATGCAGGGCAACCACCTAGTAGAGCATTAAAATAATATAGCCTTGAACTCATGAACACATGAACTAATTTTTCCGCATTTGTCTTTGAGAGCATATGTCGCATTGTAGATATATTTTTAAGATGGAAGAATGCTGTTTTACAGATATTAGAGACGTGGCTTTCAAATGAAAGATTGTTATCTAAGGGCACACCTAGGTTTCTAACTGACGACGAAGACTTGACAGAACAGCCATCAAGTGTTAGGCAGTAGTCTAGATTATTATGTGCTGAACTTTTTGGTCTAATAATTAGAATCTCTGTTTTTTCCGAATTAAGCAGTAGAAAGTTATCAGTCATCCAATTTTTTATATCAGTTATGCATTCTGTTAATTTAGTGAATCGGTACGCTTCATCAGGAAGAGAAGAAATATTGAGCTGAGTATCATCAGCGTAACAATGAAAGCTAATGCCATGCTTCCTAATAATTGCACCCAAAGGAAGCATGTACAGGGTGAAAAGCAATGGTCCTAGTACTGAACCTTGAGGAACTCCATACTGAACCCGTGATCGATATGACATCTCCTCATTTACTGCAACAAACTGATAAAGGTCAGATAAGTATGATTTGAACCATGCTAATGCAATTCCACTAATGCCAACATAGTTTTCAAGTCTATTTAGAAGGATTTTGTGGTCGATTGTATCAAATGCAGCACTAAGGTCCAGTAACACTAACAGATAGAAACAACCACGATCAGATGATAAGAGCAAATCATTTGTAACTCTAATGAGAGCAGTCTTTGTACTATGATATGGTCTAAATCCTGACTGGAAATCCTCGTAGATGCTGTTTCTTTCTAGAAAGGAACATAGTTGTGAATATATTGCCTTTTCTAAAATCTTTGACAAAAAAGGTAGATTTGATATCGGCCTGTAATTAACTAATTCTGTAGGATCAAGTTTTGTTTTTTAAATAAGCGGTTTAATTACGGCCAGCTTAAAGGATTTTGGTACGTATCCTAATAACAAAGATGAATTAACAATATTAAGAAGAGGATCTGTGACCATGGAAGCATCTCTTTCAGTAGCTTAGTTAGTATTGGGTCTAGCATACATGTTGTTGATTTTGATGATTTAATGAGTTTAGACAATTCTTCCTCCCCAATAGCAATGAAGGAGTGGAATTTTTCTTCAGGGACACAAAAATGTACTGTATTTTGTGATATTGTAGTAGACGGTTGCATGGTTATAACTTTTTGTCAGGATCCTGCCCTGACCGTCTTCTCTGTTTCATCATTGTTTAATGTTTGCCTGTTTGTGTTGTGCTTAAGCACATGGTTCTGTCTTTGTTCATGTGTTCCTCTTGTTCCAGCTCCTCATTTCCAGTTACCACGCCCCCTTGTCTAGACTCGTTTGCTTGAGTTAGTTCACCTGTCCCTCATGTGCTATGCTCCCTTTATATTGTGCTTGTTTCACTCATGTCTTTGCTGGTTCGTTTTGTGTGAGTTAATTAACTTTGAAGTAGTAATCTAAGTGGTTAGCTTGCTGTTAGTTTATTTCTAGTAATACTGTTTATTTTCTTCTCAGTTCATGTAGTTAGTTGTATTTTATTGCCATGGTTTTGTCAGTTTGTTTCTTTTGTTCTTGAGTGTTGTCTTTTGTTTGTTCCTACACCCTGATACCTCCTACTCCTCTACCTGGCAGCTTGTCTGGGATCTAGTCGGAGATCATCTAGAAGTTTGTGGTCTGGCGTGCTCCTGCTTGGTCTTCCTGTTGGTGCTGCCTCTCCTAAACCCGTCAGTCTGTCATCCTCGGTGCTCGTCCTGCCCTGCCCGTCTCAGTGTAGTCAACCCAGCCCTGCCTTTTGAACTTTCTCGCCTCACTACCCCATTGTGCCTTGTCTTCAGTCGTGTCAATAAAACCCCATTACTTGTCATTCTGCGTTTGGGTCCTCTCTCTTGCAAAACCCTGACACTTTCTAATGTTATGAATTTTGCAAGTAAAGAAGTCCATGAAGTCATTAATGCTGTGCTGTTGTAAAGCATCTGGGGTTGAGGCTTTATTTCTTGTTAGTTTAGTCTCTGTATCAAATAAATACCTAGGGTTGTATTTGTTTTCTTCTGAGAGGGTAGAAAAGTAAGAAGATCTAGTTGATTTTGAAGCCTTTCTGAATGCAACAGAGCTGTCTTTCCATGAAATGTGAAAAACCTCAAGCTTAGTTTCTTTCCAGCTCCGCTCCATTTTTCTGGCTGCTCTCTTGAGGGCCCGGGTGTGCTCGTTGTACCACGGTGTTGGACTATTTTCTTTAAGCGCAACGGAGCAACAGTGTCTAAAGTGCTGGAAAAGAGAGAGAGTAAATAGTTTCTGTTTCAAATCTGGGACGTTAGGTAGTTCAAACTGATCAGGAAGATTATTTATAAAGCTATCTTTTGTGTTAGGAATGATAGTTCTACTATATTTATAACAGGGAGTTATTTTTTTGACTTTGGCTAAGGGTAATCTACACACAACTAAGTAATGATCTGAGATGTCATCGCTCTGCTGCAGAATTTGAACAGTATTTTCAACTCAATGTCAACTCAAGTGTCCTGAAACAGGTCAGTGTAATGGTAACCAATATCCCAAAGTGTTTTTCTGTCATAGCATATCAAGGCAGATGATAAATTTGTATAAAACAAGAACAAAAGAGAGTAGAATAATAATGTAACGGAGTTAAATGTTCAGGGAGGAAGGAGGCGGGAACCGGCAGACATATAAAGATTTTAATGATGAAATAAAACATAAACTCAAAACGAAAGTAATGTTGTCCGTGAGGAACTGCCGCCCACACAAACATAGACCATAACATAAAACCCAGGCCTGGTCCTCACTCGCTTTCACTGTCGTCGCTCCTCCTTTTATGTCTCCGCTCCTCCGTGAGACGAGAGAGACCGATGGCTTGCAGGTGTCGCTCATTATCACTCACGCCACCGGCTCTAGTGACGCTCTCATGGTCCCTCGACCCCGCCCTGCTCGCCACAAATAAATAAAAGCAAAGCATTGACCTGTCGTTATGAGAAAACAGCTGTCAAGTTAAAAAAAAATGATATATGATATTTATTGATGAAAATCAGACAAACTCAAACTCCTAAAAAACTCTTGTTTTAGACTTTTAATTCATGACCGGTGTTTTGTTTTACTCTATTAACACACAAGGGACTGTACACTTACTGTAGGCCCTTTGAAGTATTCCAGCCATTTTCCAATGCGAGAGGATTCACAGAGTCCAATGAAGAGGAAGAGAAAACAAGTTAAAGTCACAGAAAAAGTGCAGGTGATTCAAGAAGTGTTCATTACCTAAGACAAACCTTCAGCCATCATGAGTGCAAGAAATAGTGGTTCTATAGAAATAGTGTATTGGACGATGGCAGTTGTTTCACAAGTAAGGAGTTTCAAGAATTCACAAACCATAAGGGCATCAAGCACACCTTACCATGCAGCTTCTAACGGACTGGCTGAAATCTGATGAAAAACAGCACAGGCGATTCAGCTGTTAAATAAGCAATCGGATCACAGGTGACTAAAGAAGAAAGTCCAAAGTCAAGAGCAATGCAAGTGAAGCAGAAGTGGTACCATGAGCAGCATGCTAAAGAGTGCATTTATCATGTGTCCCACCTGGATTTTAGGAACAGTTCAGGAAAGACAGGTCTCTGTCTTATACAGTCACTCTTGGGAATGGACAGGTATACTGCAAAAAAATCAACAGAAAATATGTCTTGAAATTTCTGATTTCAGGATGAACTGAAACAAAATATACCGTTCACTTTAAAAACATCCTTCATTCATTTACAGAAATCACCAGAATTGGCCATTTTCTAAATAAGAAAATTCAAGTTATATTTTCTCAAAAAAAGCAAAACAATCTTTAACGTTTAGTTCCAGGAGAGTAAATTTATCTTAAAATCTTTTTAACTGCTGCACTGCTGCTGTTTCCTGTTTGCTCGAGTGGATTGCGTTTGTTTGCGTAGTATAAACTTGTTTTTATTTTAGATTGTAAACTCGACGTTCGTTCTTATTGCCAAATACAATGCAAAACTAGATTGTTTAATAAACTGTAATAGTTATCTTTAATCTTAGTCGCTAAACGCGTTAGCATTGTGCATACAGCGTTTTCTCGCTCGCGCCTTTTTTCCCGAGTTCATCAAACATCAAACAACTGGTGAATTGGATCAACACACACGGTGAGTCATGTCATCTCCTATAATCCTTACATGCACTTCCTGCTTCATGCATACTATTTCTGTCTCTGTCAGCTGTGAAGGCTTCACATGTCATAAATGTAGGGACATATTTAGGCTGACAGAGAAGATTTCAGAATTAGAGACACGCATCCAAACTTTAATCGAGGATAGTAAGAATGCAAGGGCTTTAGATACTGCTTTGGATGCGACTAGCTTAGCAAACCCTGTACATTGTTCGGTTCCAGCTGTAGAGCCCGTGCAGCAGGGCAACTGGGTGACTGTGAGACGGCATAATCGTGGGTCAAAAAACCACTGTTCCATTCCGATCAGAACATCAAACAGGTTCTCCCCACTCAGTGACGCACCCACTGAGAAACCTGTTGAAAGTGCCCTTGTGATTGGTGATTCTATTACTCGGAATGTGAAAATAGAGACTCCAGCCACCATAGTCACATGTTTGCCGGGAGTCAGAGCACCTGACGTCAAAGCAAATTTAAAAGTGCTGGCTAAGGCTAATCGTAAATATTCTAAGATTGTTATTCACGTCGGCGCTAATGATGTCCGACTTCGCCAGTCGGAGATCACTAAAACTAATATTAAAGAGGTGTGTGAACTCGCAAGTACGATGTCAGGCACTGTAATTTGCTCTGGCCCTCTTCCTATGCGCAGGAGTGATGAGATGCTTAGCAGATTATCCTCACTCAATGGCTGGATGTCTAAGCGGTGCCCAGAGAATAACATAGGGTTCATAGACAATTGGAAAAGTTTTTGGGGCAGACCTGACCTGTTGAAAAGAGATGGTATCCATCCCACCTGGGATGGTGCAGCTCTTCTCTCTAGTAATTTGGCACATAGTTCTTAGAGCTAAACCTTGACTAACTGGGGTCCAGGTCAGGAAGCAGACAAACTGGCTAAACCGACCGTCTGCTAGCTGTCTCAAGTCACAGAGGTCAGATAAATTCCAACACATAGAGACTCTTTCACCTAGATATCATCCTATAGAGACTGTGTCTGTTCCCCGAATTGGCAAATACAAAAAATTCTCAAAACCGTTTAAGGGTAAAAATTTAATTGATTTACAAACAACTAAGAACGGATATAACACAAATGAACAAATGATAAAGCTTGGGTTACTGAATATACGATCCCTTTCCTCAAAAGCACTTATTGTAAATCATATAATTACAGATCATAAACTAGATGTGCTGTGTTTGACAGAAACCTGGCTAAAACCAGACGATTACATTACTTTAAATGAGTCCACCCCTCAAGATTACTGTTATAAACATGAGCCTCGTCTGAAAGGTAAAGGAGGAGGTGTTGCTGTAATTTATAGTAACACAATGAGTACTGCTCAAAGATCTAATTTTAAATATAATTCTTTTGAAGTGATGGTCCTTAATGTAAAATTATCTAGTGCAAGTAATAATTCCTGTTTAACTTTTGTGTTGGTTATTCTATACAGGCCACCAGGGCACCATACAGACTTTATCAAAGAATTCGCTGATTTTCTCTCAGAATTAGTAATGTCTGCAGATAAAGTCATAATTGTCGGTGATTTTAATATCCATGTAGATAATGAAAAAGACGCATTGGGATTGGCATTTAGAGACATTTTAAACTCTATTGGAGTTACACAACATGTATCAGGACCCACTCATTCTCGTAATCATACTTTAGATCTAATATTGTCGCATGGGATCAATGTTGATACTGTTCAAATTCTGCAGCAGAGCGATGATATCTCAGATCATTACTTAGTTGCGTGTAGATTACCATTAGCCAAAGTCGAAAAACTAACTCCCTGTTATAAATATAGTAGAACTATCACTCCTAACACAAAAGATAGCTTTATAAATAATCTTCCTGATCAGTTTCATCTACTTAACATCCCAGATAGCCTAGAAGAACTTGATGTTGCAACAGAAACTATTAACTCTCTCTTTTCCAGCACTTTAGACACTGTTGCTCCGTTACGCTTAAAGAAGATTAAAGAAAATAGTCCAACACCGTGGTACAACGAGCACACCCGGGCCCTCAAGAGAGCAGCCAGAAAAATGGAGCGGAGCTGGAAAAAAACTAAGCTTGAGGTTTTTCGCATTTATTGGAAAGACAGCTCTATTGCATTCAGAAAGGCCTTAAAATCAGCTAGATCTGCTTACTTGTCTACCCTCTTAGAAGAAAACAAATACAACCCTAGGTATTTATTTGATACAGTGACTAAACTAACAAGAAATAAAGCCTCAACCCCAGATGCTTTAAAACAGCACAGCAGTAATGACTTCATGGACTTCTTTAATTGCAAAATTCATAATATTAGAGAGAAAATTATAACCATGCAACCGTCTACTACAATATCACAAAATACAGTAAATTTTAGTGTCCCTGAAGAAAAACTCCACTACTTCATTGCTATTGGGGAGGAAGAATTATCTAAACTCGTTAAATCATCAAAATCAACAACATGTATGCTAGACCCAATACCAACTAAGATTGCTTCCAGAAATCATAGATCCTCTTCTTAATATTTTTAATTCATCTTTGTCATTAGGATACGTACCAAAAACCTTTAAACTAGCCGTAATTAAACTGCTTATTAAAAAAACACAACTTGATACTACAGAATTAGTTAATTACAGGCCGATATCAAATCTACCTTTTTTGTCAAAAATTCTAGAAAAGGCAATTTCACGATTTCACACTTACAAATGATTCAGGAGCAATAAATGGTAAGCATATTTGGCGTGCTGTCTGAGGAGAGGGCTCCGATCTCGGTATTTAGCCCGAACCTGAAGCACTCACCCCGTATCCTGACTTTGATAGGAACAATTAAGTGTGAGGAGTTGGGGTGGTGGAGGGATGCCGAAAAATGTCAAAGAGCTGTAGGTGAGTCAAACATGTCTATATATACATGCTTCCTCTCCTGCTGATAGGATGAGGTGTAATTGCTGATGACGTGTTGATTGTGTTAATCATTTGAACGTGCTCCTCCCGAACTTTGTTAATAAAACATCATTTCACGATTTCACACTTACAAATGATTCAGGAGCAATAAATGGTAAGCATATTTGTCGTGCTGTCCGAGGAGAGGGCTCCGAGCTCGGTATTTAGCCCGAACCTGGAGCACTCCCCCAAAAATTGCAACCTAGTCGGACAGCCGCTAAAGATTTTGATGACCCCCCAAAGAATTGCGAGGTTACAGCTGAGGGGGGGTTAATTGTGAGTTCGGGAGGGCAGATGAATGTTACTGTAGAGGGCTTGAGGTGCGGAGGGGATGATATGGCCTTAGCATTGGATTTGTGTTTGTTGTTCAATTTGTTGCAAGAAAGAGAATTGGGTGTAATTTGGTTTCTGGGAGTATGAGGGGTACCTCTGAAACTACTCCCCAGTAGGAGTAGGGAGGTATGTAGCCACCGCGGTAGGGGAAACCCCCGTGGTCACTGCAGGAGCAGGAGGCACGTCGCTGCCGTGATAGTGGAAACCCCTCGGGGCCGATGCGGGAGGCAGGAGGTACATCGCTGCCATGACGGTGGAAACCCCTCGGGCCGCTGTGGGAGCAGGAGGCACATCACTACCGTAGCAGTGGAAGCCACTCGGGGCCCTCACAGCAGCAGGAGGCACGTCAACGTCGTAGCAGGGGAAACCCCTCTGGGCCCCCGCAGTGGCAGGAGGCACGTCGCCGTCGCAGCAGGGGAAACCCCTCTGGGCCCCCACGTCGGCAGGAGGCACGTCGCACCATTGCAGCGAAAAACCCCTCGGGGCCGCTGCAGGACCAAGGTGGTGCGTCGCTGCCGCGGTGGTGAAAACCCCCGTGGTCGCTGCGGGAGGCATGTCGCTGCCGTGGCAGTGGAAACCCCTTGGGGCTGCCGCGGGAGCAGGAGGCACATCGCTGCTGCGACGGTGGAAACCCCTCGGGGCCGCTGTGGGAGCAGGAGGCACGTCGCTGCTGTGACAGTGGAAACCCCTCGGGGCTGCTGCAGGAGCAGGAGGCACGTCGCTGCTGTGACGGTGGAAACCCCTCGGGGCCGCTGTGGGAGAAGGAGGCACATCACTACCGTAGCAGTGGAAACCCCTCGGGGCCCTCACAGCAGCAGGAGGCACGTCAACGTCGTAGCAGGGGAAAACCCCTCTGGGCCCTTGCAGCGGCAGGAGGCATTTCAACGTCGCAGCAGGGGAAAACCCCTCTGGGCCCCCGCGGCAGCAGGAGGCACGTTGCTACCATTGCAGCGAAAAACCCCTCTGGGCTGCCACAGGACCAAAGAGGTACGTCGCTGCCGCGGTGGTGGAAACTGATTTTGAAAGGTTGGCTCCCTTGGGAGTATGAAAGCACATCAACCCTGTAACTGAACTCCTGCAGAAGCGTCACTGCAGCGGCAGTGGAAGTTAGAGAGAGCTTGCTCCTGCGGGAGTGTCACTGCTGCGGCAGTGGAAGTTAGAGAGAGCCTGCTCCTGCGGGAGCGTCACTACTGCGGCAGTGGAAGTTAGAGAGAGCCTGCTCCTGCGGGAACGTCACTGCTGCGGCAGTGGAAGTTAGAGAGAGCCGGCTCCTGCGGGAGCATCACTGCTGCGGCAGTGGAAGGTAGAGAGAGCTTGCTCCTGCGGGAGCATCACTGCTGCGGCGGTGGAACTTTAGAGAGAGCTTGCTCCTGCGGGAGTGTCGGTGCTGCGGCAATGGAAAGCAGTGGCCATGAAGTTGTAAGTAGGGAGGAGCTGGAGCTTAACAGAAGACCTTGTTTGATGTGCGATCTATTTGATCTGATGTGGCTCTTGAAAGCCTCTGAAGACCAGCGGCGCAATGCTTGTATTTGCTGTTGGGAAAGGCCTTTGCGCAGCCGTGGTTGCACCTATGCGAAATGAATGGCTGGATGAATGGTCTGTTGGGAATCCGTTTTGGGGTAGCGTAGCTTTAAGAAGTTTGGAACCAGAACTTGTAATGGGGTGGAATCGTCTATGGAGAGTGGGACGGATGGGAGTTTAGCCTGCGAGTTTCTGAAATGAAAGTAGGCTGAGTGGATGTGATGGTGAGTTATGAGCATCTGAGGAAACCAATAGCCAGTATGAACATGGCTTCACTGCTGCGGCAGTGGGAAAATTCCCCCTTGGCTGACTCCTGCGAGAGTTTGGGGGAACATCATTGCTGCGGCAATGGAGGCGGCAGTGGAATAATTTCCATTTGAACTGAGCTCATGCGGGAGTGTGGAGGTGCATCACTACTGCGGAAATGGAGAACTTCCTCTGAACTAATCGCGTGTTGGATAATGGAGATTGTCTCCATTTCCTCGACTTCTGTTGTCTCTTGTGGCAGTGAAAGCAGTCTTTCTGGAGAGACTGATTTGATCGAATGTAACTCCTGAAAGCTTCCGATGACCTGCGGCCCAGTGCTTGGATCTGCTGGTTTTGGGACACAACATGTGGTGGGGTGATTTAAGTCTTCTGTGAAGAGTGGGTCGGAGGGGAGTTTGGCCTGATCTCTTAAATGAAGGTTGGCTACGAAGGATTGTTGCTGTTGGAGTAAGAAAAAGCCTTATGGTTTGGTCTCTTACTTTCGTTGTGCAGCGCTGACGAGTCAGAATATGGATGGATTTGGATTAAGGTTGGATGTGATGGAATCAGAGGAACTGGAATCTATATGGCTCGACCATGGCGTTGAGTGGTCGTACGACATTTGGGTGGAATCCTTGGCGGAGAGTAGGGATACGGATTTCCAACATAATTGGTTGTCTGGTGTCTGAGCTGGTGGGTTGAGTTCTTGATATACCTTTGATGAGCAGAGGATTAGGTTTCGGCAGTGAGAAGTAGATTTCACCTTGGTAACCCATGGTGAAGCTGGCTTGGAAGTTCTTGGTGTTATTGGAATGCAATACGAGTCGGTGGTAGTGGGTAGAGACCATGTGGAGCAGACCACATGTGGAGTGGAAAGTCTTGAACTTTTCCACTCCACATGTAATCTTCCAAAGGAGTGGTTTGAAGCGAAAAGCTTGAAGAATGGACATTTAGAGGCGTCGATAAATATCAACTCTGAATATTGATATACTGGTTGGGAATAGGTCCACCTCTGGTGGCAGCAGCCTTAACTTCAGATGGGATTTGTGTTCAACTGTTGTTGGCGACAGAGGTGGTTCCAAGCAGCAGTGTTTGTGGAATGGCATAGCAGAGAACAGGATGAAAGGAGAATTAGGTGGAAAAAGGCCAGGGGCGAAGCCACATGCGGAGGCAGCCTCACGCTTGGGTTGACACTTGGAGCCCGGAGAGAGACAGAAAGGGTAGAAAGGGAAGATAAGACGGTGTCTGGGCCTGTGCCGCCAGCGGAGGCAGCCTCATGCTAGAATCGGAAGGCCGGGCTGCAGGCCAAACGTAGGGGAAAGGTTAGGTACGTGCTGCCGTTGCTAAGCCTGCACCGCTGGCGGAGGCAAGCACGCACTTAAAGGGCGGCGTTTGTCGCTAGATGCTGGCATGTGAGGTGGAGTGCTGGAAAACTGCAGTGTGCTGCTGCGTCTTAACGCTTGGAGATCTGGTTGCAAGGGAGAGAGATGAAGATTTAAGGAGCGTACGTTTGAGGCATTTTGAAGGTAGAGTTGATTTGGAGATGGTACAGCTGACTGGAGCGATTCTAGTTAGATTTGCTTTGGTCGTCCTCCTTTACTATTGATACGAGTGCTGAGGTGTCGTAGGAAGTTGGGCAAGAAGAAGGTGGATGTCTTGATGGTGGAGGTGAAAGCAAGCCTCGGTGTCATAGGGTGCGACAACGGAGCGGAAGAGCTGGCGACCGCGTGGTGTTGTTGGAGGCTCGGTTGCAGTGTTTGTTGAGTGCAAGAGCTCCTTTCAACAGTGGGATACAGTGAAGGAACTTGAGAGGAAGAGTTTATCGTGAAACTGGTACATCTCAATCTTGGACAATGTGGCGAAAGGCGGGGCATCACATGATTGCCTGCTAAATTTGAACACATTGGCTGGCGCTGAGCCAGAGAAAGCGCTCAAAGCTTGTTGCCGTTCAGTGTTTCAATCTCTTGAATTATTTTGGTTACAGACGTCTAAATACACGCAAGAAACAACAAAATCAATATGGTTTGTAAAAAACATTGATTTCCATAAGTAAAACCTTTCAATTATAAATTTGACAGTTGAATTTATATCAGATGCATGTTGCATATTTAATTTCAAAACAAACTTACCTGTTGGAAATCGAAAGTTCACAAACTTATTGGCTTTGAATAAACCCTGAGCAGGGGTTCATTCAAATATCATAGACTTATAAAGCTTATCATAGACTTAAAGGATTGAAACAGTGAAGGCAAAGAATTACTTTGAAATAGGAAGTGCATATGGTTTCTTTCCAGCGAGTCCACTTAATAGCCGATTAAGTTGAAACAACAAGGCAGCGTTGGCAATAAGTACTTGATTCTTGTGTGGGCGGCTGAGCGCGCGATCGACTGTCATGAGCGCGATCTGAAGCAGCGCGTGCGATCGGACTGTACTGCACGCGATCTGACTTCTGAGCTGCGCGGAAGCAGCGCGTTACTTTAAAAACAATCACATGTCAGACGTGGGTTCCCCGGAACAGTAGCATTGAGATGGCACAAACTGCTCGTGATTTAGCGATGCTGAAATAAAAGCGCCGGGAAGGATTACAGCTGCTCTTGTTTGTGTGACCTGACGGACAGAGAGAGTGTGAGCTGAAACTGCAGCGCGGTCTGCTGAGGCTCGCGGCGGCGGCCTGGCTAGCTGGAAGAAAGCGGCATTGCCTGAGAGTCGAGCTTGCAGCTCAACCAGCTTTATTATCCTTTCTCAATGGCAGGAGCGATTAAAAAGGCCGATGTAGAGCTGCTGGATATGTTTGCTTGGTGGCGAGAACAGGCCTCGCGTCTTACTGTGCGTTTGCTTGTTGTTGCTTAGGACCCGTTTGTTTGGTCTGGCACCCGTGATGTATTGCTGAGGGTGATATAATATAGTTAGCATGGTGTTAGGCGGATGAGGATCGCTACTGGGTCCGGAGGTTTTCGTAGAGAATCCATCACTGTTACGCTGATGATACTCAGCTCTATATTTCTTCTCATCCTGATGAAACGTACCAATTCTCTAAATTAACAGAATGCATAACTGATATAAACAATTGGATGACTAATAACTTTCTACTGCTAAATTCTGAAAAAAAAAGAGATTCTAATTGTTAAACCAAAAGGTTCTGCACATAATAATCTAGACTACTGCCTAACACTTGATGGCTCTTCTGTCAAGTCTTCGTCGTCAGTTAAAAACCTGGGTGTGCTCTTTGATACCAATCTTTCATTTGAAAGCCATGTTTCTAGCATCTGTAAAACGGCATTCTTCCATCTTAAAAATATATCTAAATTGCGACATATGCTATCTAAGACAAATGCAGAAAAGTTAGTTCATGCGTTCATGAGTTCAAGGCTAGATTATTGTAATGCTTTACTAAGTGGTTGCCCTGCACGCTTAATACACAAATTCCAGCTGGTCCAGAATGCAGCAGCTCGAGTTCTTACTAGAACCAGGAAGTATGAGCATATTAGCCCAGTTCTGTCAAACCTGCACTGGCTTCCTATTAAACACCGAATACATTTTAAAATCTTGCTAATGACTTACAAAGCATTAAATGGTTTAGCTCCACAGTACTTGAGCGATCTTCTAACACATTATAGTCCTTCACGTCTATTGCGATCCCAAAATACTGACCAGCTTATAATACCTAGAATATCAAAGTCAACTGCTGGCGGTCGATCTTTTTCCTATTTAGCTCCTAAACTCTGGAACAGTCTTCCTATTACAGTTCGGGAAGCAGACACACTCTGACAGTTTAAATCTAGACTAAAAACACATCTCTTCAACCTGGCATACACATAACACATTATACATAAATTTTTAATCCAAATCATGTAAAATGATTGTTAGGCTGCATAATGTAGGTCAGCCGGAACCGGGAACATTCTCATAACATCTGATGTACTCGATACATCAGAAGAAGAATGGCATCTACGCTGATATTATTCTCTGTTTATTCCGAGGTTACCATGGTCAGCCGGATCTGGGCCGTATCCAGATCAGATGAAGGACCTGCACCTGGACACGAGCACAGCACTGCCCTGAAGTGTCTGTGGAGACCGTGACTCTACTAAACCCTCCCCTGTGTAGATTATGAACCCATCTCCAATCGGACCAAATTAGACTTAATATTAGACTTGAATTATCAATATAATAATCAAACTATAAATCAATCAAATCGATCAATAATCATAACTTAGCACTTAATATTCATCAATTGTATTAATTCGCCTGCTCTTTTAAGGCTGCCGTTCAGCCAAACAAACTTTGTTTATAATGTTTTCATGTGACCAATGTAAAGCTGCTTTGAAACAATCTGTATTGTAAAAAGCGCTATATAAGTAAAGGTGACTTGACTTGACTTAAAAGGGAAAAACAAGATTTATTGCCTTATTTCAAGATCAGGTGAGGAGCAGAAATGTTGAAACATCAATCCTCCTGTTGAAACATCAATCCTTACAAGATGTTGATGTGTTTCCATCACCTGAACCAGCTAAATGACAGTGTTGCACAGCAGACGAGTGGAATCGCACCAGAGATAATGGTGTCTGAGACAAGTGTGAACTCAGAATGATGTTGCTTGGGAGAGTGACCACTAGAGAGCATGCTTGAACAACATGTGGCCTTACTTACATTCACATTTCTGCATTTGGCAGATGCTTTTTTCCAAAGTGACTTGCATTGCATTGATGTTGCAAGTGCCACACTCTACTGTTTGAGACACAGGAAAGCCATTAAACATCTTACAGTTTAAGTGTTCTGCAAAAATTGTACAATGCAGCTGGGAATGAATAAAAATGTCTGATTTTCTAGACATGTAAGAATTTGGGAACCTTAAAATATTCCAGATATTCTGTACATAAAAAATACATGAAAAATAATAATTTTAAATATGAGTGTGTTATTACAATATATAGAACAGATCTTTAGACAATAAACCTAGATCATATCCTGGTTATCAGACCAGTAAAAACGACAGAAGGAAATATATATCACCAAACACAGTAGAGCCCACAGATAAAAATCAAGAAAAAAGTTATTAAACGTGTTCAATAATTTTATCTTTGTAAAAAATTAAGGGTTTTTAATCTTCATTTACAGGCGATATCATAATTGGCCGCAAGCCAATCACACGTCTCTTTGACAGCTGGAAAAAGAAGATCACCCATAAAGATTCTTGTTTTGGTCGCCATTTTTATTTCTATTGAAAAAACATTTCGTAAAATGCTGAATCTCTTCAAAGAACTGAAGATTGATCACCTGTTTTGAACGGTGTGAACTTGAAGTCCGGCAGATATTTGCGTAGTTTGGCGTTACTGGCGGTTTTCTTGATCTGGCCGTCTGATTTACTCGTGTCATACTGAGAGCGGTTAGTTAAGGGATAGTTCACAACAAATAGTTCATTCAATGGGTACTTTTTTTGAAGATCAATAGAACAAGAATAATCAGCAGAACAAAGACTGTCAATCTTTCAACTGTAAAGATAACTGCAGACACTGTTTGTGTGTGAAAGGATACAATCACTTCACCTTCAAACCCAAACCCTTCAACCACAGCTTCCACAGCATCCTTTATAGACACCTCCTCCTCCTCTCCGACTAGAGAGAATGAAACAAATACATTTCAAAGACGAAGGAGACAAAGACAAAGGAGAGACATGATCTTGATATGAGATCAGGCATTGAGCTCTGACGAAGCAAATCCAACATGCGTGATGTCAAGTACCTGATCCAATGATGGGCTCCAACTCATCATACTCCATCAAAACCCACACAAACAGACGAGCCAGATCCAGAGAGTAGATGAACTGCCGCAGCGCGCGACCTGAACCCCAGACCTGCAGAGGTTTACCTTCCTCTACAAAACACACAAACACACACATTTACCAACATGTGGAACGCTGGATTCATCCAGAAAGTTTTGCCAGGTACGTCTTGTGGATCAATCCTGGCATCACGTGACCGTCCTCAATGTTGAAGTTGTCATGAGGTCCATATATGTTGGTGGGGATGACGGCTGTGTATCTCAGACCGTACTGCTTAAAACACATCCTAATGGACAAACACACACACACACACTTAAAATAAATTTTATATTTTCCATTTCTACATTTTACATCTAAAGTGACTTGCTTTGGTAGTTGCTTGTATTCAAGAAACAGATTGACATTCTAATCAGTTCCTGTTTTCCCTGGGAATTTAACCTATGAACTTGGCGTTGCAAGCATCACACACTGTACTGTGTGAGCGACAGGTAGGCCTATGGGAACGATTAAATTCAACCACTGTATGCACTGCTCAGCCCCCCAAAAATAGCTGTTTTGATCTAAATAGACATCAATGGTCTAAATTATCATTATTGTAGTGATTATTATGTTTCTAGCATGTTAGATGTTTAACAACAGTTCTTCTAACCCTAATTAATGGAGTGCATAGCTTTTCATTTCTTAAACAAGCATGTGGGAACATGGACATATCCTCCAAGATAAAAATGTCAAGATTCATGTGCCTCAAACTGTGAAAGAAGCTAAAATAACTGGAAGGGTCGACATAGATGCTTCACATATTCAAGTTAAAAATCATCTATTCCCGCTCTTACATAAAAAAATAATGTTGATGCAGTGTGTAACTGTCACGCACGGGAGGTTGTGTGCGATGTGGAGCACTCGGTTTATTGCTGATATTCACTTTATTGAAACCGAAAACAAAAACACTTTAGCTATAAATAAAAACAGCACACTCACTTGTGCAAAACCTCGGAGATACAGAAAATGGAGACCAGGAGACATTCACACACTAGATACCAACCACATAACACCATCAACAACCGACAAAGACATGAAAATACAGGAGGCTATTTATAACAAGAGGAGATGGGAAACACCTGACGAGACTAACAAGTGAAGTGATGACACGACAGGTGCAGGAAGACATAGGAGACCACGGAAGAGAACAGGAAGTGCTGACGCGACTGACAGGAAACGACAAACAGGAAGTGGACAGGAAGTGCAAGAACTGACGCGACTGACAGGAAGTGAATAAATGACACACCAGACAAGACTACGGTTAACAGTAACAATACATTGTTGGAATATATATGCCAATTGTTTATGATTGTGTAATCATAAACTGAACTCAGACGGTGACCAGATTTTCCCTGTTTTTAGTAACGCTCTTCCTTAACAAATAAGAACACACACACACACAAGTTCTTCTTACAATTTTTCTATTTCACACTTTTTACACATTTAGTTTACATGTGACAAATATATTCAAACAATTGCCAAACTTGCCTTTTCAGTTAAGGGGAAAAATTCTAAATTCAAACAGTGATGGGAGATTTACATGCATTTCAATAGTTAAAACTGTATGTGCCTAATCATTACTAAACAGGGCAAACTAGCGTGTTTGTGCAATTCAAAGAGAGTAAAGTTTTATGCGTGATCATCTGACTCAAATAATCTTTTCCATAATGGCCAACACAATCCACCAAAGGCAGAGCAAATTAGCATCTGGTTTAAGATGCTGGTATGCAAAAATACCAGTTAATTGACAAGCGCAAATCTTAGTAAATCATGATTGCATGATTCATTTAAACACTCTTCACCTATAAATGTTGTGTCTGAAAGGGAAACAAATGCATATGCAATCAGGTCAGCCTCAACAATAACCCTGTCCAAACCTTTTCAGTACAAAATTTTCACTTTGTGTCTTTTAGCAAATATATATATGCATATACCTCTAGACACGAGCATAATCTGTTCTAGGACGGAGCTCGTAACTCGAATTGCTCGTATCTAGAATCATGTTTTCCCAAAAGAAATAATAGAAAACAAAATAATCCGTTCCAGGGGTCTCATTTATAAAGCGTGCGTACGCACAAAACTGGACTGGAAACGTACGTACGCCAGTTTCCACACAAAGGTTGTGATCTATAAAAAAACAACTTGACGGGAGAATGTGTGCACATTTAAGCAAACTTTGACCCGTGACATCTGCGATTTATAAAGGGAATGTTCCTGACAGGTGTGCATACACACGGTTTTATAAATCTGAATATTTTTTGCCGTAAACCATTTTTGGCTTTTGGGCGCACGTAAACTTTTAGTAGTGATCCTACGCACACTTTTATAAACGAGACCCCAGATCCGTAACAATAGGGAAAAAATTGGTATTGACACACACACACACACGGACACACACACAATTATAGTACATGTATATGTCACAGTCTCATGTTCCACTTCTGGGTCCTGTTTGAGTCCTCATATCACTTGTTATTTTAATCACTTACCTCGTCTAGTCCTACAGGTGTTCCTAATGTGTGTTCTTGTTAAATACCCTTCTGTTTCCCCGTGTGATTGTGGATTGTTGTAACTGTTTGGACGTTGCTTCTGTGTGGATGTTCCGTGTTCCCAGTTTTGCACATGTGTGCGATTTTTGGTTCTTATAAAGTCTTTTGTTTATGTTGTGGATGAATAAACCCGAGTTTGATGCAGTGCTGCTTTTCCTCGTTCCTCCGCATCGCACACCGCACCCCCAGCTGTAACAGTATACAGTATGATACATGTGTGATATCAAATAAAATGTGATTTTAATTATAAGTTTTTAAGGACGGTACCGGCAGGTACGGGGGAGGGAGGAAGGGGGTTGGTATGGAGACACGTTCGTTACAGGAACACTACATAACTTAAATTAACATAACTTAGCTTACATATTTTTTAAACTTTTCTATTTAATACTATTGTTTTGATTTTGTTCGATTTGTATTCTTTACTTTTGATCACTTTTCGTACCTTTTTCGTTTAGTAAAAAAACCGAATTTTCTTGAATAGCTGGAACCAAGCAGAACTGAATGTAGCTTTTGCTTTTTTTACTTTTCTATTTTCTATTATTGTTTTGATTTTTATTCTTTACTTTTAATCACTTTTCTTACCTTTTTTGCTAGACTACCTTTACTTTCACTTGGCTCAGACCTTTTAACGAAATGTCTATCGAGGGAGATCTTCTCCTTTATCCACAACAACAGAAGCCTCTCCATTTCGTTAAAAGGTACAGTCGTCTCACACTGATAGCCCAGGACGGGCCGGGCAGAGTGTGGTCCTCGGATCTTGTGTCCCTCCTTGGAGTCCCAGGCAGCGGATTACTTTCTTCACCCCTGCCCAGAGCTATGGAGACTCTGGGTTAGGCCCCTGAGGGAGCACAGCTCCTAGACTCGGGTCTCTCAACTGAGGTTGTAGAGAGCATCCTCCACTACAGAGCTCCCTCCACAAGGAAATTGTATGCCCTGAAGTCAAAGCTTTTCACTTCCTGCGGTACCGAAAGGCAGTTGAACACAGTTACTTATCAGATTAGCAACTTGCTGGAGTTCCTGCAAGAGAGATTCGCTTGCAGGGCTGTCCACTTCCACCCCGAAGGTTTATGTGGCTGCCATAGCTGCTAACCACATACCTCTGGGTGGAATGTCCCATTTTATTTTGTTAGGGGGCCTAAACATATGAACAGTTGTTCAAACTTTTGTATAAACGTCCAATGCCCAAAGGGCAAGCAGAATAGTTCCTGGCGTGTGCCACAGAGGAGACAGGATACCAGGGAGTTTATCCACAACCCGTCCACCCAAAGGGATGTGGAAAGCAACGAATACTGCCACATATACACCTTTAAGGTGGGATAGAGCGCTGTACCATCAGGGCAGCTAACTTGGTCCTGCAGCCGACCACCACATAAAGAAACTTACTTCAAGGTGTAACTAGCCACTTGCTTGTTTCTGGCAAGGGTGACCACAAAAAAACTCAATATAATATACTCGAAAGAAAAACAATTCTCATACGGAAAAAGGTTATTTATTAATACAAAATCAATAGAATAAGCTTTTTAAAACATATAGTAACAAAACATTCCTTTACCCTCGAAAGATGTAATCAGTCAGCCAACCCTCTAAACCAAAACACAAACTCAACTTAAGTACACAAAACAATCCAAAAATAAAGAATAAACTGCCTGGCTGCCTGGCCTCACCTCACCCCAATTACCACCTCACTGGCTACATTCTTTCCCCTAGGACTTAATCAGCGACCCGACGATGCACACACAAATGTTCTTATCACCAAAAACAGCATATTAACTGTTAACAGAACTACATTTTCACCTACTGGTGCAACTGTGGCCCTAGGCAATCTATACGGGTTTGAATGCTGACCCGCTGTACTCCTCTTTGAACGCTTCAGCTTTACAACTTGAGCCTCTGATTCTGGAAAACTCTCCAAAACAGCATTATTCACTGTCTGAACAGGAGACATGTCAAAGTCACCAGGCAACAATACACCTGAGGCTGAATCACTATCTGAATCAGTACTAGACCCTCTATTCAAGCTGGCTGCTTCATCAGAAACAGTCGAGTCTACATCACTTAAGACAGGGTCAATAAATGCTTTACGCATTTCCATCCGATGCACCTGCTTTATGGACCCTGCTTGAGATACTGAAGCAACAGAATAAACAACACCCTGCTCTCCTGTTTCACATACCACCTTATAGAGACATGAATAACACCTGATGTACTCGATGCATCAGAAGAAGAATGGCATCTACGCTGATATTGGTCTCTGTTTATTCCGAGGTTACCATGGTCAGCTGGATCCGGGCCGTATCCAGATCAGATGAAGGACCTAGACACGAGCACAGCACTGCCCTGAAGTGTCTGCGGAGACCGTGACTCTACTAGACCCTCCCCGTGACGATCATGAACCCATCTCTAACCGGACCAAATTGGACTTCATATTGGACTTGAATTGTTGTATAATAATCATGCACTGTTTGGCTGTTGGCCAGAGGAGAACTGGTCCCCCGACTGAGCCTGGTTTCTCCCAAGGTTTTTTCTCCATTCTATTCTTCATTCGTTACGTCACCTGCCGGAGTTTTGGTTCCTTGCCGCTGTCGCCTATGGCTTGCTCAGTTGGGGAAACTTAACACTTAAAATTCATCAATTGTATTGATTCAGTTGCTCTTTTGGGGCTTCTGTTCAGCCAAACAAACTTTGTTTATATTGTTTTTCCTGTAAAGCTGCTTTGAAACAATCTAATCCCTCTCTAAAACCCTTGTCATTTACTTTACCCTCATAACGTCTATTACGGTGGGCAACCTTTTCCTTCAGCCTCTCCTGTACCTCCCCATATGCTGCTCAACAATCCACTGTTCAGGGGTTTCTGCAGTTTCTTCCAATTGATTTAACAAAAAGTCAACTGGCAATTTGGGTTCGCCTCCAAACATAAGAAAATATGGGCTCATTCCAGTAGAATAATGCACTGTGGTGTTATAAGCATAAACAAGCTGTGGCAGGTGTTAAGGCCACCGCCTCTTTTTCTCATGGGACAAAGTCCGCAACAGATCATGAAGAGTCCGATTAAAACGTTCACACTGCCCATTACCCTGTGGATGGTATGGGGTAGTGCGACTCTTCTGCACACCATAGATCTTACATAACTGGCTAATGAGGTTACTTTCAAAATTTCGCCCTTGGTCTGAATGCAGGCGACAAGGGGCCCCAAACAAATGAAACCAGTGTCGAACCAAAACCTCTGCCACAGTACCGGCGCGCTGATCCTGAGTAGGAATAGCTTGAGTAAACTTGGAAAAAACATCGGTAAGCACCAAAACGTTCTCCCTCCCATTACTGGCCGGCTCCAACATTGTAAAATCAATGGCCAAATTTTCATGAGGACGGGACGCTTGTAGCGTTCCCATAAAAGACCTCACCTTCGGCTGAACCGATTTGGTGAGAATGCACCTCTGACATTCCCGGCACCACTGTTCCACATCTCTCACCATCCCTGGCCAATAGCAGCGACGCTTCACTAATTCCACCGTTCTGTCTTTCCCTTGATGCCCATGCTTATCATGCAAACTACCAAACACCTCCATTTGAAGTTTTTTAGGTAACAGTAACTGATAAATCTCTCGATGACCATCGGGTGTATATGACAAACGATAGAGGCAGCCATCCTTCTCACGCAATCGATCCCACTGCCTTGCCAGCTCCTTTACAGATCGATCCACACCAGTCAGCTTTGAAGAACATAAAATACTGCCTGTTTCCCAAGCCTTTGCAATAGGGCCAATAACTGGATCTGCCTTCTGCAAACGAGCAAGATCTACTGATGAACATCCAGAAAATGCAGCAACTTCACTGACACTTGCCACTACACGCTCTGGAGATCTCCCCATTCAACTGCTGTTGCAAAACTTGAGGAATTTCTGTTCCTGGAAACACATTGTTCATGGCTTGCCGAGACAGCGAGTCTGCATTTTGATTAACCTTTCTCGGGCGATACTTAATCACAAAATTGAAAGACGCTAACTGTCACAACCACCGCTGCTCCAAAGCACCCAACTTTGATGTCTGCAGATGACAGAGAGGATTATTGTCGGTGTAAACAACAAAGTCATTCCCCAACAAATACTCTCTAAACTTATCACATATGCAAGCACAGGTGCCGTAACCAAATTAGTTTTTAATGTTTGGAAACTGTTCTCACACTCTACATTCCACACAGAAGCTAAAGGCAGGCGGGGGGTCTTACCCTTTCTTGCAGGATCACTCAGTCTTGTTACCAATTCATGAAGAGGCTTAGCCAACTTAGCAAATCCATCCATAAACTGCCGATAACTGGCAAAACCTAAAAATGAACGAAGCTCTGCCAAGTGCACTGGGCGACTCCATTCTTTTACCACTGCCACCTTATCAGGGTCAGTGGCCACCCCCTGCTCAGACACCAGATGCCCTAAATACTTCACTTGCTTCTGGAAAAAACTGCACTTGCTCAATTTGATGTTCAGACCTTCCTTCTGTAATCGTAAAAAATCCTCCTCCAACCGTGACAAATGTTCCTGTACAGAAGAGGAAAAAACAATTATGTCATCCAGATACAAAAGCAGAGAAACAAACCTTCTATCCCCAAACAGCCGTTCCATGAGTCTCTGGAATGTTCCTGGTGCATTACACAGCCCAAAGGGCATACGATTGAATTCGAACAACCCAAATTGGGTACAGAAGGCCGTCTTTGCCTTATCCACCTCAGCAACCTCCACCTGATTGTATCCACTGGCTAAATCTAAGGTGGAGAACCACTTTGCCCCAGTCAAAGCATCCAAAGACTCTTCTATTCTCGGCAGTGGATAAGCATCCTTTCTAGTTTTTGCATTCAATTGACGATAGTCAACACACATCCTAATTGTGCATCCCTCTTCTGCACCAGGACAATTGGGGATGAGTAAGGACTACTACTCTCTCTTATCACCTTATTGTCCAAAAGCTGTTGAATATGGGACCTTACAGAGTCGTACTGGGAAGGAGGAATTCTTCTATATGGCTGTCGAACTGGTTTGTCATCAACTAACGGAATCTCATGTTTAATGAGAGATGTACAACCTATGTCACCCTCAGTAGTAGAAAAAATGACCTGATATTTATTTAACAGCTGGTTTGCCTGTTCTGCTTCATGCTCAGTAAGTCCTTCAAAAGCTGGACGATCAAGGTTGCAACTAGACAACTGCTCAGCCCCATAAACAAACACCTGAGCACTGTAAACATTCTCAGGACATATTTGTAATGTAGGCCCTGGGGGAGTTACCATTGTCACTACTTGGACTGTACATATAATGCGACGTGGTGCCACCCATACCTCCGTACTTCCTACATTTATAATGGGTGCATACACCAACCCTCTCTCCGCACACACCAGAGAGGGAGACAACAGCAAACCTTCTGGAAGGGCATTTTCCTCTAACCCCAAGGGCTCTAACAGAAAATCTATCACAGCACCTGAAACTTGAGGACAAGTGACGGGGACCATAGTCATTGTGCCTGCAGCAACACGGATGGGGATTTTACCTTGCACTCTCACTTTAAATACTGTGCCGGAATTTGAGACGGCTTCAATCTTTTGACAACAGCGGAGTGCCTGCTTCCATGCTGGAATGGCTTGCCTTTGGGAGATCTGGAAAAGCTCGGCACCATGTTCAGTAAATAGCTTAACATAAGATTCACGGATGATATTCATACCCAAAACAGCTGGAATCTTCTCCTTCTGATCATGCATACTAGGAGAACAGGCATCTTTGATGATCAAAATTCCCAAATGGGAATATCCATCCCATTTGCAGCTTTTAATGCCAACCATGCACAGTCACGGAGACCCCCTTTACTGGAGTCAGAAATATAGTTGTTGAAAAAAAATTCTGTTATAGTGGTAACCATGGAACCTGTATCTAGCAAGCACATCACCTAAACAGTCCCCATTTTAATATTTAATGTTGGACAAGACCCCACCAGAGTAGAAAACGCTTGAGAATCAACATTTGAGCCTGATGTCCCCATCTCCAGTGTGTGGCTCTGCACCCTGGAGGGCTCTAGTTTTCCGCCAATGGGACAGACTCTGCAACTACTCCACTACAAGAACTCAAAGCAGGCAAGGTCTTAGTTTGGGTATTGGTCAAACAATATCTTGCTATATGACCAGCTTGATTACATTTGATACATATGGGTTGGCCATCAGGTGTTCTGCGAAATCTGCTGCTTCTGGGGACTCTATTACCATTACTTGCAATGCTTTCTGGAGTACTCAAAGTTTTCAAAATCAAATCTAACTGTGTTTGCTGTCGCAAGACCATGTCCTTCAATTCTGCAAACTCAGAACTAACCACCCGATTCTCCTCACACATAACAGCTTGAGTTTCAAATGAGTGAGGAACTACTCTACTTGATCTATTTCTCTGAGGCTGTCCCTCCTCCACCCAACGCATTGCCTCTTTGCGCAAGTCAAGGAGGGTCAAAGAAAAATTCTGCCTCACTAGCCTCTTTAGTTCTCTACGAAGGGTATGGTCCTGCACATTTTCACAAAATTGATCTCGAAGAACCACCTGATAGTCAGACACAGCATTAGGATTAGCTTTTCGTATTTTGTCCATAAGCTCCATCAATGCATGAGAAAATTCTTGTAAAGACTCCCCCTCCTTCTCTTTTCGATCAAAAAAATGTTGTTGCAAAACAACATAGGAAGAAGAACAACAATACAGTTCACGCAACACTTCAAATATCTCAGAGGAATCTTCTTTGACTTCCTCAGGCCTAAACTTAATTTCAATCCGAGCCTCTCCCTCCAAGTGATCGTAAACGAATATGGCTTTGTCCAGTTCCGACAAATGTCTGCCCCTAATACAACTCTCCACTTCTTCAATCCAGTCCTCCAAAGAAGGAGAACCAGGGGACATTTTACCAGAAAATTTTGTACATTTCCTTTCTCTCGGCAAATAGATGGCCCGTTCATGACGCTGTCCATTAGTTTCTTGGGACGAACTTGATGCACCACTTGCCAAACCTCCCGCATAAGGTGGTTGTCTTAGTCTTTCATTTTCCAATCGCAGTTGCTCTAATTGCTCTCGAAGATGCTGCAGCTCTTCCGCCATAACTGCAGCAGACCAGTCCAAGATCACCAGAACCAGTTGTCCTACAAGCTGATCGCTGTTCCTCGCTCAAAAAAAATCCCCAAAAAAAACAAAAACCTATCCACTTCCCAGCCTTCAATAATAACAACAAAAATAAAATGGTGGACTCCTGCCGACTGTGCCAAATTGTAACTAGCCACTTGCTTGTTTCTGGCAAGGGTGACCACAAAAAAACTCAATATAATATACTCGAAAGAAAAACAATTCTCATACGGAAAAAGGTTATTTATTAATACAAAATCAATAGAATAAGCTTTTTAAAACATATAGTAACAAAACATTCCTTTACCCTCGAAAGATGTAATCAGTCAGCCAACCCTCTAAACCAAAACACAAACTCAACTTAAGTACACAAAACAATCCAAAAATAAAGAATAAACTACATGAATACTCCCAAAATCAAATCACACACAAAAGGTACAATACCAAACCAAAAAAGGAAGAAATCCCACTGCAAATACACCTCATACAATGGAATAGCTTGTATAACTTAAAGTACAATGTGTAAAGAAAAGAAAGGTTGTCAGACAAAACGAGGCTGGGAAGTGTTAAACAAACAAAAAACACATAAAAAAAACACTCCGCTAGCCAGTCACCCTTACACTTTACCATCAACCTGCACTGTCAACCAACAGCGCACACATGGGCACTGGCTAGCTGACAAAATTAAACAAACATAAGAGGAACAGCAATCAACTAAACATAATAGAAAAACAAAACACAATCAACATAAATAACTACAATGCTTTAATTTCATTAAAATTATTAAAAAACACAAACACTATAAAACCTGCACAATTATCTTTTAAACCATCTCATTAATCACGAGGAGAATGGGTGTAGCATCAGCATACAACGCGACCAGGCAACATGTACAAACATCCAAGGGAAGTGTCACACCAACACAATTCCCACCAAAGAATCAGGCCCCATCTCTAGGCCTCCCTTCAGATGCCTGCTTAAATACCTGCCTGGCCACACCTCACCCCAATTACCACCTCACTGGCTACAAAGGCATCGTCTCCTCATGGCGGGAGCTCTGGAGAAGATAATGGTCTCGACAACCTCAGTTGAAGGACCAGAGTTATGAGTTGGGCCCCCTCAGAGGCCAAGCCACACTCAAACAATCTCCAGAACCCCTGGGAGCAGAGGGATCAGGGAATTCTTATGAGGTACCGACAAAGCCTCAGCCAAGACTGAGCCCAAGCATCCATTCCAGAGGAGCTGGATGAGAAAGAGATAGAGTGGACAGAGACGTCTCTCGAGACGCAAACAGATCCACCTGTCTGAAACAACCACCTGAGGTGGGGTGATATTCCCTGGGCCTCGGCCCCTGCCTCGGCAGGATGTCTGCTCCCAAAACGGTGGGAGCTCTGGAGTGGAGAACGGCCTGAGCAACCTCAGTTGAGAGACCAGACCTTATGAGCTGGGCCCCCTCGGAGGCCAAGCCCACACTTTCCACTGTTCTGGGCAGGGGTGCAGTATTAGACCCCTGCTTGGGACCGAAAGTCCCTCTTGATCGGAATCCCCCAGGGAGAGCCGTATAGGAGGGATACCTCATCCCGGTGAACTTCCAGAACTCCCGGGAGCAGAGCGATCGGGGAAAAGGAGCTGGATGAGACAGAGAGAACCAGAGTGGAGAGTGCAAAGTCTCTCAAGACGCGAACAGATCCACTTTGAGCCCATGTCTGCTCCACCACCTTGGGGTGGAGCCTCCATTCCCCGGTCCTCATCAACAACAACAACAACAAACTTTATTTATAAAGCACTGTAAAACTACCGGAGTAGACCAAAGTGCTGTACAGAAGGAATAAAAATAATAAAATACATAAAAACTAAAATCACAAAATGTCAACTTCAAGTGATAAAAGCCAAGGTAAAAGGTGGGTTTCTAGAAGAGATTTAAAATGCGACATTGAAGTGGCATTGACGGCATCAGCCAAACTCCCCCACTCATATTTTTTCCGTTTGTTATTAATTCCGGAGGACAAAGTTCCAAATATTTTTATTTTTTATTTCTACCTCCGATAGTAGCACCTTCAATTCACTTTCTGTAAAGTTTCGTTTTCGTGCCGCTTGCTTTAGCCATTTTCTTACTGCTTTCTTTTGCCCAAGTGGACTCATTACCATATTTAAATCAGTTTAATTAAGGCAGGAGACTGGGTGGAGTGTTGTGCTCGTGCATGTCTGCCCAATTTTACGTTAATCGGGATGTACAAAGAGAATATGCGCGGGATCCTTCGAACGCAGAGATTGATACATCTGGATTTTTTTGTGCATTCGCACATTCACAGCTTTGTCCGTACGTAATGTGTCAGTATGAATTCAACGCAAGTCTTAAGGCCCAGTCACACAGCCGATCGCGCACAAATCACTCACAAATCACGCATTGATTGGGTTTGTGCGTGCTTGTGCGTCGAGAAATTGACCAAAGTATTCCACAAACATTCGGCGCACGTCCGATGCATGAATCACTGACGGAGCGCGTCCAAACACGCACGCTTCGTGAACGTTCCACGAACAAGCACTTTCAGAATCCACATTGTCAGTGGAATGAACGTGATACGTGCACCAAGGTGCGCAGTTCATGAGTGATATGACGGTGGGGCGTCAGTGGACGTGCGCGCTTTCGAACCAGTTCCAACACATAAGCACTGATGGCCGACGCGTGTCCTGCGCATGTCACGCATACTCAACGCATAAACTACGCACGACGACTCATGAATAACGCACACCGACGATTAGAAAATTTTTGAACCATTCAAAACTCAAAATCACGCACAAACCACCTTCGACGCACATCCACTTACAATCACTGACGGTCCTCGTTCGTTCCACCGACGAATTACGCATATGACGCACACGCCGTGCAGAAACGAAAATCTGTGCGTAATTAGTGCGTTCTTCATGCGTTTTCGCTGTGTGACTGGGCCTTTAGTACATGAGGCCCCTGTTCTCTGCTGGCCAGAGTGTACTTCAGTTTAAACCTGGCAGCATAGAAACGATCTAAATCAGCTCCTTCATATTATTAGCGTGTTGGAGAACTCTAGATCCTCTTAATTATATATCAATATATACAGACACACATTCTATGTTCTATATTACATGTAGTTTTATGCATGTATGTGTACATCTTTAACGATCCAGATCAGCGTTGAGCATAAGCAGAGACGTCAAAGTTTATGCTGACAACATCCAGTCCCTATTGCTGTTAGAACTGGATTGTAGCAGCACATTTACTTCTCCAAAGGCGGAAGCAACCGCATAGCATGCTTCCAACCTAAGAGAAAGCACTGGATCAAACGGGTGAGGGCAGAGATAGGGCGGCGCCCATCTCAAACCCCTCCGACAGATCCATTTGCGATCCCTATGCTCTGAAACAACGCTGAGCCTCAGCTGCAGCGGGAACAGAGCTGCGAGGACCGCGAGCCCGAGCGCTCTCCTCAAAGAGCGGTAGGCGCGAGCGGAGCATTTTCAGCGCGTAGCTGTTATAGTGACACACAGACACCGCCCTCGAGCACTTTCTGTACTGCTCCGCATGCAAACAAGCACACCAAACACATGTGTGTCCCCACCTGAGATTGCGAGGGCAGGGACGAACACATGCCTAGTTTACTCTTGTTCTCCATATACTCTCACTTTTAGTTGGTAGACAAACAACAATAAATATGACAGACAGATCACATATAGCGCTACTGAAGGCACAGGAGCTACTGGCTGTTTGACAGTGCAGGCATTTATAGATTCCTGGTTCGTTACGTCACCCGCTCTGACATCCTCTCACGCGATTGGCTAGATTACATACGTGCTTCATGACGCATTCACGCAGGGGCGTTCCCACAGCGCTAGACGCAGCGCGAGTTCCCTTGAAAGGGAATTACTCTTTCTTTCTCTATTTCCGATGCTTGTGCTACTTGTGTTCAGAATGTTTGAAACTTTGTATTGTAACTTGTGTTTTTGTATCCTTTGGACAAATAGCTTTTATACTCCACGAATTGTAAGTCACTTTGGATAAAAGTGTCTGCTAAATTAGTAAATGTAAATGCAAATGTAAAAAAACTAGGCTAGAGGTTTTTCGCATTTCATGGAAAGACAGCTCTATTGCATTCAGAAAGACCTTAAAATCAGCTAGATCTGCTTACTTTTCTACACTCTTAGAAGAAAACAAATACAACCCTATGCATTTATTTGATACAGTGTCTAAATTAACAAAAAATAAAGCCTCAACCCCACATGCTTTAAAACGGCACAGCAGTAATGACTTCATGGACTTCTTTACTTGCAAAATTCTTAATATTAGAGAGAAAATTACAACCATGCAACCGTCTACTACAAAGTCACAAAATACAGTAAATTTTAGTGCCCCTAAAGAAAAATTGTACTCCTTCAGTGCTATCGGGGAGGAAAATTTATCTAAACTCATTAAGAAATCAAAGTCCTCAACACGTATACTAGACCCGATACCAACCAAGCTACTGAAGGAGATGCTTCCAGAGATCATAGATCCTCTTCTTAATATCACTAATTCATCTTTGTCATTAGGATATGTACCAAAAACCTTAAAGCTGGCCATAATTAAACTGCTTCTTAAAAAAACACAACTTGATCCAACAGAATTACAGACCGATGTCAAATCTAACTTTTTAATATATCTAAATTGCGACATTTTCTCTCAAAGACAAAAAATGCAGAAAAGTTAGTTCATGCATTCATGAGTTCAAGGCTAGATTTGTCACGGTTCCGTTTCTGTTTCCAGTGTTATTAGTGTCTTAGTGGATAGAAGAGCGCGGGGCACAAAAGTAACGCGGGGTAGATAGTAACGCAGACTTTTTAGATAGTTGCACAGCATAAAATATGACATGCTAACAGGCTTGTAATACAGGCTTCTTGCAAAGCTCTCAGCTCTCAGCAACAATTTTCACATCCCCTGATAGTGATTAGAAAAAACTTTGTTAACTGGGCACAAAATATTGGCGATGCAGCACGATGAAAATAAAACTTGTATGCGAAAGCGCTGACGAACTTTAGTGTAGCACAGACGAAATGGGAGAGGAACGCCGATACGCAGAGGCTGGTGGGAGCGATGCTGACCAATAGGAGAGCATAATTTTTCGTATCTCGATCATTTTGTCATTACTTGGGCAAAAAAAAAACCCCGAAATCTTTATCGTACGTTGAGCTTTTCGTACATAGAGTGTTTCGTAAGTCGGGGTTCTACTGTATGAGCATATTAGCCCAGTTCTGTCAAACCTGCACTTGCTTCCTATTGAACACAGAATATATACACTTTAAAATCTTGCTAATTACTTACAATGCATTAAATGGTTTAGCTCCACAGTACTTGAGCAATCTCTGAACACAATATAGTCCTTCAGAATATCAAAGTCAACTGCTGGCGGTCGATCCTTTTCCTATTTAGCTCCTAAACTCTGGAACAGTCTTCCTATTACAGTTAGGGAAGCAGACACACTTTGTCAGTTTAAATCTAGATAAAAAGCACATCTCTTCAACCTGGCATACACATAACACAATATACATACTTTTTTTTTCTCCAAATCATGTAAAATGATTGTTAGGTTGCATAATTTAGGTCAGCCGGAACCGGAAACATTCCCATAACATCTGATGTACTCGTTACATCAGAAAAAGAATGGCATCTATGCTGATATTAGTCTCTGTTTATTCCGAGGTTACCGTGGTCAGCCGGATCCAGGCCGTATCCAGATCAGATGAAGGACCTGCACCTGCACCTGGACACGAGCACAGCACTACCCTGAAGTGTCTGCGGAGACCGTGATTCCACAAGACCCCCTGTGACGATCACAAACGCATCTCCAACCGGATCAAATTGGACTTAATATTGGACTTGAAATGTTGTCAATATAATAATTATGCACTGTTTGGCTGTTGGCCAGAGGAGAACTGGTCCCCCGACAGAGCCTGGTTTCTCCCAAGGTTTTTTCTCCATTCCGTTCATCATTCATTCATTCCGTCTCCTGCTGGAGTTTTGGTTCCTTGCCGCTGTCGCCTATGGCTTGCTCGGTTGGGGAAACTTAACACTGAATATCCATTAATTGTATTAATTCTCATGCTCTTTTAGAGCTGCTGTTCAGCCAAAACAAACTTTGTTTACATTGTTTTCATGTGACCACTATAAAGCTGCTTTGAAACAATCTGCATTGTAAAAAGCGCTATATAAAGGTGACTTGTACAATGCTGCTGGGAATGAATAAAAATGTCTGATTTTCTAGATGTGTAAGAATTTGGGAACCTTAAAATATTCCAGATATTCTGTATGTAAATAAAGACATTAAACATCATCATTTAAAATATGAGTGTATTATTAAAATATATAGAAAAGATCTTTAGACAATTAACCTAGATCTTCCCCTGGTTATCAGACCAGTAAAAAAGACAAAAGGAAATATATATCACCAAACACAGCAGAGCCCACAGATAAAAATCATAACAAAACACTTGAGAGAAATAAGAAAAAAGTTATTAAACGTGTTCAATGATTTTATCTTTGTCAAATTAAGGGTTGATTGAAAGATGTTTGATTAAACATTGGTTTCCAGCATTGAGATACTCTCTACAGCCAACGAGATCTTCATTTACGGGCGATGTCATAATTGGCCGCAAGCCAATCACACGTCTCCTTGACAGCTGGAAAAAAGAAGAGCACCCATAAAGATTCTTGTTTTGGTCGCCATTTTTATTTCTATTGAAAAAACATTTCGTAAAATGCTGAATCTCTTCAAAGAACTGAAGATTGATCACCTGTTTTGAACGGTGTGAACTTGAAGTCCGGCAGATATTTGCGTAGTTTGGCGTTACTGGCGGTTTTCTTGATCTGGCCGTCTGATTTGCTCGTGTCATACTGAGAGCGGTTAGTTAAGGGACAGTTCACAACAAATAGTTCATTCAATGGGTACTTTTTTTGAAGATCAATAGAACAAGAATAAACAGCAGAACAAAGATTGTCAATCTTTCAACTGTACAATTAACTGCAGACACTCTTTGTGTGTGAAAGGATACAATCACTTCACCTTCAAACCCAAACCCTTCAACCACAGCTTCCACAGCATCCTTTATAGACACCTCATCCTCCTCTCCAACTTGAGAGAATGAAGCAAAGACAAGAGAGACATGATGTTGATATGTGATCAGGCATTGAGTTCTGATAAAACATGTGGGATGTCAAGTACCTGATCCAATAATGGGCTCCACCTCGTCATACTCTCTCAAAACCCACACAAACAGACGAGCCAGATCCAGAGAGTAGATGAACTGCCGCAGAGCGCGACCTGAACCCCAGACCTCCAGAGGTTTACCTTCCTCTACAAAACACACAAACACACACACATTTACCAACATGTGAGACGCTCTGAATGTGACTGTGGCTTCAGATCCAGAAAGTTAAACAAGTCTCACTCTTTGCCAGGTACGTCTTGTGGATCAATCCTGGCATCACGTGACCGTCCACAATGCTGAAGTTGTCATGGGGTCCATATATGTTGGTGGGGATGACGGCTGTGTATCTCAGACCGTACTGCTTAAAACACGCCCTAATGGACAAACAAACCCTTAAAATATTGTATATAAAGTTTATATTTTACATTTACATATTTTACATCTAAAGTGACTAGCATTGTATTCAAGAATCATTCTAATCAGTTCCTGCTTTCCCTGGAAATCGAAACTATGACCTTGGCGTTGCAAGCACCACACACTCTACTGTTTGAGCGACAGGTAGGCCTATGGTAATAATTAAATTTATTGATATTAATTGCTGTTTGGTCTACTTTTCATTTAATCTAATTATCATTTAGTTGATCTAAATGATTATTTTTGCAGTGATTATTATGTTTCTAGCATGTTATTTGTTTAACAACAAATGCCCCCCCCCCCCCCCCCCCCCCGTCAACAATCGTGTAAAGTTTGTTTACACGATTGTTTGCTGCCCCCCCCCCCCTCATATTGTGTTATGAGAAGGTATAGAATAACAGAACAGAAACGGTGTCAGTTTGTGATGAGAGGCAGTGTAAGTTGTTATGCTCTGTGATTAACCTGTGTTTTTGTCTTTTGACAGAAATAAATGTGTTGCCCTAGGAATAGACATCGATTCCTTATTAACAGTGTAACAAACAAACGGTTGGATGGTACGGCGAGGACAGATACGGAGAATGAGCAGACCTGAACATTGGAATGACAACGACACGACACCAGACAGCAAACACAAAGGGTTTAAGTAGACCACAAGAGGAAGATAACGAGGCAAAAACAGCTGAAAACACTCAAGAGAAATGAGGGTTACAAGGGAGGCGGGATACACGCTAACAAGACACGAACACGCAGCAAATGCAGACGCGCATCGCGCGTATTCACATGAACTTGACGAGACAGAGCGCAGTTAGTAAACAACCAACCACGCGCGACACGAACGTCATGAAGGCACACAGACAAGAGAGCACGCACTGGAAGTCACGCGCTCTCACAGAGACACGAAGAAGGAGCAGTGTTAGAGCTCTGTAACCAAAACATTAGAAGCCAGACTGAAGAGACAGAACCCTGACACAATATGAAACCTGAATTACCAATATCATGGTCTTGCCCACCAGTCAAAATGTCAAGCTAGGTGACTATGTAGACAAAACCATTCAATGAAAAAGAAAATTTGGTTTATTTTTTCATATGGCAAAATTTTGTAAAATAAAAGTGATCTGGACATCAGATCACCCCCATTCAAGAACCAATGAAATTTAAGACTTTGAGAGCAAAACTCACCGGTTGTGGACATCAATCATGCGTTTGGCGTAGGCATAACCATAATTAGACTCATGTGGGGCGCCGTTGTGCATCTGACAGAGAGACAGAAAGAGAGGAACATAGTGAGAGAGGTTCAAAGTAGCCGTTGTCACAATCTTGCGACCAAAATGTCAGAAATGTACCAGGATAATCTCACAGTATATGCAACACAAAATGGCATATTGATCAATGGGAGAAGTACTTAAAAGTACGTATCTCAGATTTCTTTTGCCTGCTAAGTCTGCATATTTTCCCTAGGCTTGACCATTTTTGACATTTTTCCTCCAGTCTGACATTTTTGGAGCAGAGTTTTTTTCCTTTCCTCCAAAAATGGAGAAATCGCGGTCCGCTCACGGTTCACTCCCTGTCGTTGATCTCGTCTGAGGGATAACACGCTGTAGCATCCCGCACGTTTTTTGTGATTTTGTGAGCAATCTTTGTGTTTGCATTGTTGGAGAATATAATTTAAGGTTTGTATCAAGAGTCAAAGGTGGTTTTTATTGTGGTGGTTTTACATATGCCTTTTGTTGTTAGCAAACATATACACAGTACAGTGTATGTAAATTTTTTTTAGATGAATGCAGATCACTTCATCAAACAAATCTTTTACACAACACTGTTGTGTAAAAAGACACCAAAAACATGAGCATGTACATTCTCATTTAATAACTCACATCATGTACATCAATAAATGTTCATTTTTCGTTCTTGCGAGGGTTGTTGTCTCTGGCGCTTGCAATATTACTCTGACAGCTGGCGCTGATAGGCTGTCTAACCTGTCAATCATGCAAGAAGATATGCCAACTATTTTTTTTTACACAAAACCCAAAACCCGCTGGCTATATGAGCGTGTGGATTATCTGCGTCTGTGGGTTATATGTGGTAAAATCGGTAATATTTGTTATATGGGTTATCTCGATCATTGGTTATCATAATGCTTTTTTGCAACCCTCAAAGCCGTCGACATAACTGAACTCCACTGTATATATATATATATATATATATACATATATATATATATATATATATATATATATATATATATATATATATATATATATATATATATATGTATACAGTAATACCTCGGTTTACGAGTTTAATTCTTTCCAAGAGCGAGCTTGTAAACCAAAATGCTCGTACACCAAAACAAATGTCCCCATAGGAATGCACTAAAAATCAATTTATTCATTCCACATGACCACAAATGCCCATTTAAAAAAAAACTAACTAATGCGAGGGAGCCCGACCGAACGAACTCGTGGGAGCCGCGAACGAACGAACGCGCAGGAGTTGCGAACGAACGAACTCGCCGGAGCCGCGAACGAACGTGCGGGAGCCGCGAACAAAAGCGGGGAGATAGGCAGATGATATGAGAATCAGTGACCACATACACACACAGGCAGAACTAGGAGACAATGAATTCATGAACCGTGACAGCTACTGCTTAGAGGTACTGTACATGTATATTTCACTATGTGAACAATAGTGATCACAGTTAATTAATGTTAACCACTTAATCACTTATAAAAGTATGCACTGTGGTGAATGATGCAGCCAAACCAAGTGAAGCTGAGAGAATGAATGAGTGATAAAGGGTGATAAAGGGGTTGGAATTTCGTGGCTGTGTTATGAGAGGCTGTGTAAAAATGCGCGCCACGATGCTGAGCATTAGGACTTTTCCACACAAAAATGCCCGTGGGTGAGGGACATTTTTTCTCGTACACCGATACAATGCTCGTACCTATTCGACCCTCCGTGCTCGTACACCGATTTGCTTGTATACCAAGTCGCTCGTAAACCGAGGTATCACTGTAAATATAAACACAGTCACAACACACAAAAACACATTCGCTCAAAACACAGTCATTTCGCTCTGACACAGTTATGAGAAGTATTGCACACGCGGTTAATGTGGTTTCTTTACAAATTCAAAATGCTTTTTTGCTTTTTGCCTTTAACGGTCTGCTTGAAAACAAATGCTTCTATCAGTAACAACGTCTTTATCGATGTCAATGTAATGTGGGAACTCCTGCGCCTCTGTAGATGTGTAATCTGTGTTGTGTAATTTCGCAATCTCTCTTGAACACCAGCATTCGTCTCATCAAAATGTCATTTATTGGATCACTGGGGTAACACAAAAAAGTTTGAGGTCTCTGAAGCAATGAAAACAGCGCGCGCAGCAATACACAACACACTGTGAAAGAAAGAGAAGATTAACGTAATGAAAATAATTTGAATAATTAAAATAAAAAAACAAAGAAGAAAAATATGACATGACCACACATGACATGACAGCCCTTATGACATGACCACACAAACTAACGTGACCTACCGCTGTAAAATCACAATATGACTGGGCAAATGCGGTCGGAAGAACCGGAAAGACCAAAAATGGTCATGGCATGACGTGCACCGTGAACTCGGCGTAGAGAACTAGGTACGATCATTAGTCACGGGATCGAGATAACCCATGTTAAGTGATGAATTTGTCGTTCTTTTGTGCTTGAGATACTAGGGTTCAGCGACATAAAATAATCGACATAACTGATAAGAATGAGAAGAGACTTTCAACCGGCATAACAGAAAAGGTTTCTGGAACAAATCGCCCTTCCTGCCTTTATGTTCCCATTCATAGAGACTTTTAGATGGATTCTGAGTGTTTTTAAGTTGGATAGAATCTGTGATCTCTGACCCAGTTCATTTGCTGGCTTCCATTGCTGCAATACACTGTTTTTCCTCTAAACTGGTGACCCAGTATTAGGCAAAATACTATTGGGTAAATTGACAATAATGTGTGAGCTTCAGGAGTACAAAGGATAAAAGATAGCTTGCCTAACTTGAGCTGGGTTTGAGTCTCAGTAACCCTCAATCACCTGCCTGGGTCCCACTACTGTGTGTGTGTGTGTGTGTGTGTGTGCTTAGATGGGTGAAATGCAGAGCACAAATTCCAAGTGTTGGCCACACCTCACTTCACTACTCACTATTTTCACTCAAATGGAAAAGCTGCGGGAACTGATTGACAACCAGGGAAACTAACTAGAGTTAGAACTAAGGCAGGCAAAACGAGAACAAAACACAGTGAAAAAGAAACCTTGTATAGTCGTAAGTGTGTGTTGAGTTTACCATTGTCTCATCTATTGGGTAGGTGGTTTTATCTGGAAAAACACATGTAGACAGACAGGAAACGACCTTCACCACCCCGAACTCCTGAGACATGGACAGCACGTTGTCATTGATGTGCACATTATCTCTCTGAAAACATCAAAACAATAGTCAATGTGCAGTTCAATTATTCAACAGTGATATTTCCAACCTAATTTTACTTAATAATTACCCAGAAGTCCAGGTTCTGTCTCATGTTTTTGTAAAGCCCACCCACCAAGGCGGCCAGATGAATGACGTGTGTCGGACGATGCTTCTGGAAGACTGATCTCGTCTCTTCAGCGCTCCTGAAACAGCACATGTAAAGACATTTATCATGCATTTGAAGCAAATGAAAACTTTCAAGTTAAAACTCTTATATTTGAGCTTATTCCTTGTAAAGATTCCATTCCTCAACCAAGGGAAGGTGGGAAGGGCATGGAAAGATACACAGAAGGGACCCGGATGTGAATGACGTGATGAGACTGTGACACTGGGAAAGTTCACCACTTCTAGGGTGAATGGATTGAAAAGGGAAAAACATCCAGTGGCCGAAAATGCCTTGTTGAATTAAGAGAATTCAAGCTGATTCAAGTTGACAGAACGCCCCCTCCAGCAAGGCATGACCTCACACCATATGAGGAACACCTTGCAGAGGGAGGGGAGGGGGAACAGGAGGAGGACTAGAGAAACAGGACAGACAAGAGAAGGGAGGGGGGGTATCCAGAGTCAAGCTGGTCTCCAGGGTGGAGCCGGAGAAAAGGGGAAGCCAGGGTTCCACAGGAGACTCTGCCTCGTTTGTCCCACCCGCCCTCAAGCTGGTGTTATTGTCACAGTCATGTCGTGTCTCGTCACGTTCCTCCTGTATGTCCCTCCTGTGTTTCCGTCCACTGTTACGTCAACCACTCCCCCTTGTTTGTTGTTCAGGTGATTCCAGTTATCCGTCTATTTAAACTGCTCTTGTTCTCCCTAGTCTCTGTCTCTTGTTGAAAACATAATGTGTCGTAGTGTGTGGACGTCTCCTGTGTTCATTAAAGTGTTCCCAGTTGAATCTCCGTGTCTCCTCGTCTCTCCGCACCGCACACCAGCACTGTGTTGTTACAACATTGTCCAAATCCATTCAAATCCAGCCTCAAAACTTATCTCTTTCCATTGGCTTTTAGCACTTTATAAATATGTGTTCTAATGCAGTTTCTACATTTGTGTGTGTGTTTTAATATTTTAACTGTATTGAACAGCACTTTGGGATATATAAAAAATAAAAATAAAAGCCTCATGGCTGTTCTTAAATGTGCTATATAAATAAACTGATCTTGAACTTGAGGATTAAAAGTAATTTTTGTCTTTATTAGCAAAACACTTACTGTGATTTTGTAACTAACATTTAATTTTTAATAAAAATATTTATATTGAAGGCTGAATTTTCAGGGAACAGGAATGATGCAGGACATGCATGTATGTGAAAAATGTCTCATTCCTTATTCAAAACTTGATCTGTGACAATCATTGCTCATCTGTATCAATTATGTGTGAACAAGTGATGATATAGTGATGTATGATAAAAGTTCTTACACAAGATTAGCATCTTTGGATGAAAGGAATATCCATTCTTCTCCTTCTCTCCCTTCTCCCTCGTTCACCACCCGCTTTATCGCTTGCCCTACCAGCCCACTGCCGCCCGTCACCAACACTCGCATCGGCCCTTCCATCTGAGAGAGAGAGAGAGATGAGGTTGGAGGAACACTTAAGAGGTTAAAATGTGTAAAACCTGCCACTGATGTACTAAAGTAGCTCAGTATATCAGATCTTTTTTTCTCTTCTTCCTTTCAGCTCACAATGAACCTCATGCCCATGAAACATCATAGGTTGCATGTTGGTGTTGATGTTACTGTTGGTATGGGAAACGGCCCCAGAGTGAGCACGGGTCTCTGAGGACGGGTGAACACAGAAATATATTGGTAGATGGCAGTCCATGACGTCACATGCAGAATTGATTGTGCAACTGTTAATTGCGCACAAAAGAGTGCCTAATCCTCATGTCATCAAATCTTTTGTCTGAAGGTGTGCAGGCTGGCCTGATGAACATGAGACTCAGCATCTTGTTCCTCTTTCTACAAACGCTCTTGGAGAGTTTCAGCATGTGTTCATGGATATCCCTCTAAACCGACCCAAAAGCGAGGCATACTCAGATCGCCTTCAGCAGTACGGTCCATTTGTGGCTCGATTTCTTTGTCATGTGTGAAAGTAATGAGACCCTTTTTCACTTTGCGCTTTGTTTCGATATGTACTTGGAGGCTTGCCTCGGGGGCTGCAAAAAAGCGCCGAGATAACAGAGGATCGGTTACTCACAGAAAGTTCTTTTGCAAGACTTTTTTCTCAAGTTCCATTGAAATCATATCTCGATCATTGGTTATCATAATGCTTTTTTGCAACCCTCAAAGCCGTCGACATAACTGAACTCCACTGTGTGTATATATATATATATATATATATATACAGTAATACCTCGGTTTACGAGTTTAATTCGTTCCAAGAGCGAGCTCGTAAACCAAAATGCTCGTACACCAAAACAAATGTCCCCATAGGAATGCACTAAAAATCAATTTATTCATTCCACATGACCACAAATGCCCATTTAAAAAAAAACTAACTAATGCGAGGGAGCCCGACCTGAGGGAGGGGTTAGCATGAATATATTAGCATTATTTTTTATCTATAAGCTAGTTTGCTCCGGAACAAAAAAAGGGAGAAACTGTTTCAATATGTCCCGCCATTGATAATGCTGCATTTCAAGGCATTTCAGTGGGACTTTAAATTCACAGGGAACGTAATCAGAACAGAAACAGATGTATGGAAATAATTAACTGTCAGGGAAGATAATTAGGAAAGCAGGCAAAACCGATATCAAAACCAAATCAGACTTCCACAACAATCTTTAGTCTTAATCTAAATCTCTCACACCAGTCCCAAAAAATGGCACATTTTCACTTTTTCACCTTGTTTTAACAGACTTAGTTCCACCGTATATTATTTTAAGCATATTATTTTAACATTTAAATAATATACTTGATACTGACTTTTATCATTGAAGACTATAGAATAAATAATAACGATGAAAGAATACAAGCATGAGGAATAATCCACTGAGAAATAAACCTCCTTCTCCATTTATTCGTCCTCTTCCAGATCTTTTGTTCAGAAAATCTAAAATCCAACCCAACAAGGAAATATCAAATTCTAACAACCGTTCAGCCAAAAGAAGTGCTGGCTTTAGTACATTTTTACACTTTTATGCATAAAATAAGCTTGTAAAATTGAGCATGTGTATTTGTTGTAGATTAAGAAAGCTTTATGCATCAGAATATTTTTTTATCTCATGCCTTAATATTTTTTGACATCGATTTAGTTTTTTATAGTCATTTATTAAGCAATTACATTTTTCAGATACTTTCAACAGAATGAGCACAAGAAATTACAGAGTAATAATTTTCTATTACAGTCTAGAAATATATATATATATATATATGGACAAGCGCCTTGATCAGAGAGACCACGTATGTTGACTGTAGACCAGCATTAACTGGTTTATTTACAAAAAAATTATTATTAATACCATGGGACTTTAATCTGATTCATTAGCTATATTTCCAACACTAACACAACAGAATTTTTGTAAGCCTTTGTAAAAGCAGCACTTCTTTCTCCCAGCAGCTCAGTATGAGCTATACATCTGAAACTGGGAAAGCAAGTTTGACCACTGACTCTCCACTGGGATCATTAAACTCTTTATATTCATTAATATTATTGATTAATCTCTATTGTGACAAGCACTATAGATAAAGCTGAGTTGACTCTCCCTGTAAAGTCACTCCGTCAGAAACACTGATACAATGAAAAATATACATCTTAAATGCTTTTCATCATTGAAAGACTGATGAGACCATCATGCATAAAAATACAATACAGACTATAACACTAAATTGATTTTAACAGTTATATAACTTTAATAATAATAATTTTCTGCAGTTTAAACTGTTGACTGAACAAAGTTTCACGTGATAAATTGTGAAAGAGTTCTCTTACCTTTTCCCTGAATCTGAGCTCTGAGTAACTGGTGAAACACCTTTCAGCTTACTGGTTCATATGCTCTCACACACACACAACCCCACCCCCCAAATACATACACACACACGCACACACCCTGTCACCCACCTGCAGATAAACAAATGAATATTCAAATCTCAAATTCTTCATGAACTGGTTTTGAACAGCACTAAATATTCTGCACTAGATTTACTTATTATAATAGAAAACATTTATAAAATCCTTCATATAGAAAAACATTCCCTTTATTATTTAGTATTATTAACACACCGTACATTACACAATAAAAGCAGAACATACACTAAAACAGAAGAAAATGCACAGCACCAAACGTAAAGTACAAAAATCCAGTTCATCTGTGTGTGTATCTGTATACTGTATGTGTGCATCAGTGTGTGTGTGTGTGTGTATCTGTATACGTGTGTATCAGTGTGTATGTGTGTACGTGTATGTATCCCATATATCTGTCTGTCTGTGTGTGTGTGTGGGGGGGGGGGGGGGGGGGGCGGGGTGGTGATGGTAATGAGAGATCAGTATTGGTAAGATGATCGACGCACACTCTGGGGAAACGGACAGACTTGATTTTCTTGACAACCTGATGCCTGGAAAAGCAGTTTTGCAACCTGAAAGACCACTTATTGTCTAAACCAGAGGCCTGTCGTCAACCTTCTGTCCATGAGTGAGCAGTAACGTCGCAGGTGCCCAGACTGTGTGTGTCTCAGCCCTGGAGGGACGCTCCCAGTGCACTTCAGAAGAGCTTGAGTCGGTGGCTTGGGAGTGTTTAATTGGGGTTGGAGCGACACTCTGCAGGCCAGGAGCAGGATTTGATGAATTTAATCGGGCGCCTTATGAAATTTGAAGCTTCTGCTTATGAAACTGCAAACGATCTTCACTAAAGCTTTCTTCAATTGACTTCTGACTCCTGCTGAAGGATCATCTCGGGTCTGTCCACGTGAAAAGACCTAACCTTGCTAAGGAAATATAATCCCATCTGTGCTTTTGAAACAACCAGATTTGCATTTTCCACGGATTAACTTGTATTACTGTACCGATGATGAACTATTTATACATCAACAAAGCATTGAGTCACGCAACCCACTACCAGAAGCACAAACCATTCCTCCCTGCAATAAAGTCAAAGAAACTCACTTTAAAACAACGAACTGCTGTTATCCATGACATATTTTATTAGTACGTATTAGAAGGTTTTAAAGATCTAACAATCTTTTTCTAACATTCAATTTTTATTTATTAACTATTTTGGTCCCAAGTTTAAATTGTTTTACAAGTTTGTCACTATAACTGATATAATGGTCTTGTTTATGGACTGTGATTTATTATAAATGGATAATATATTTAAAAGACTTATTTTATTTGCGAAATATCATAGACATAAAGCAAAATGTGGAAACTATCAAATGGCAGACTATTTTGTAGGGGATATACAGTTAAAGAGCCGAGACCAGAGAAGATGAATGAAGGAGTCGTAAATCATGAATGAAGAAAGGCAGTTAAAACTCATAATTTTCTATTCATCGCAATGCCGAAGCTTCAACACTGGATTCATGTACATGAGGACCTTCTGGCTCACAAACTGCATTTCTAGAAAAACAAGTTATTCCGTGTCTCGGGGTGGGAGTTGATCATCCCACCACACACACACACACACACATATAGAGAAGATACAGACAGACAAACACACACACACATATCCTACATATTCTATCCTACTTGATCCTACAGAATAAGTTAATTACAGGCCGATATCAAATCTACCTTTTTTGTCAAAAATTCTAGAAAAGGCAATATCTTCACAACTATGTTCCTTTCTAGAAAGAAACAGCATCTACAAGGATTTCCAGTCAGGATTTAGACCATATCATAGTACTGAGACTGCTCTCATTAGAGTTACAAATGATTTGCTCTTATCATCCGATCGTGGTTGTATCTCTCTGTTAGTGTTACTGGACCTTAGTGCTGCATTTGATACAATTGACCACAAAATCCTTCTGAATAGACTTGAAAATTATGTTGGCATTAGTGGAGTTGCATTAGCCTGGTTCAAATCATACTTATCTGACCGTTATCAGTTTGTAGCAGTAAATGAGGAGATGTCATATTGATCACGGGTTCAGTATGGAGTTCCTCAAGGTTCAGTACTAGGACCATTGCTTTTCACCTTGTACATGCTTCCTTTGGGTGCAATTATTAGGAAGCATGGCATTAGCGTTCACTGTTACGCTGATGATACTCAACTCTATATTTCTTCTCATCCTGATGAAACGTACCAATTCACTAAATTAACAGAATGCATAACTGATATAAAAATTGGATGACTAATAACTTTCTACTGCTTAATTCTGAAAAAACAGAGATTCTAATTATTAAACCAAAAAGTTCTGCACGATGGCTGCTCTTTGTCGTCAGTTAGAAATCTGGGTGTGCTCTTTGATACCAATCTTTCATTTGAAAGCCATGTTTCTAGCATCTGTAAAACGGCATTCTTCCATCCTAAAAATATATCTAAATTGCGACATATGCTCTCAAAGACAAATGCGGAAAAGTTAGTTCAGGCGTTTATGAGTTCAAGGCTAGATTATTGTAATGCTTTACTAGGTGGTTGCCCTGCACGCTTAATACACAAATTCCAGCTTTTCCAAAATGCGGCAGCTCGAGTTCTTACTAGAACCAGGAAGTATGAGCATATTACCCCAGTTCTGTCAAACCTGCACTGGCTTCCTATTAAACACCGAATACATTTTAAAATCTTGCTAATTACTTACAAAGCATTAAATGGTTTAGCTCCACAGTACTTGAATGATCTCTTAACACATTATAGTCCTTCACGTCTATTGCGATCCCAAAATACTGACCAGCTTATAATACCTAGAATATCAAAGTCAACTGCTGGCGGTCGATCCTTTTCCTATTTAGCTCCTAAACTCTGGAACAGTCTTCCTATTACAGTTCGGGAAGCAGACACACTCTGTCAGTTTAAATGAGACTAAAAACACATCTCTTCAACCTGGCATACACATCACATTATACATACATTTTTAATCCAAATCATGTAAAATTATTGTTAGGTTGCATAATTTAGGTCAGCCGGAACCGGGAACATTCCCATTACATCTGATGTACTCGATACATCAGAAAAAGAATGACATCTACGCTGATATTGTTCTCTGTTTATTCCGAGGTTACCGTGGTCAGCCGGATCCGGGCCGTATCCAGAACACATGAAGGACCTGCACCTGTACACGAGCACAGCACTGCCCTGAATTGTCTGCGGAGATCGTGACTCTACTAAACCCTCCCCTGTGTAGATCATGAACCCATCTCCAATCGGACCAAATTGGACTTAATATTAGACTTGAATTATCAATATAATAATCAAACTATCAATCAATCAAATTGATCAATAATCATAACTTAACACTTATTATTCATCAATTGTATTGATTCGCCTGCTCTTTTAAGGCTACCGTTAAGCCAAACAAACTTTGTTTATAATGTTTTCATGTGACCACTGTAAAGCTGCTTTGAAACAATCTGTATTGTAAAAAGCGCTATATAAGTAAAGGTGACTTGACACATATAGAGACAAACACATACAGACAAACACACACACACACACACACACACACACACACACACACACACACACACACACACACACATATACATATACATATATATATATATATATATACACACACATACAGACAAAAACACACACACACACACACACACACATATATATACAGACAAACACACACACATATAGACAAACACACACACATACAGAGACAAACACACACAAACACATATATATATATACAGACAAACACACAAACACACACCTATAGACGTCTGACGTATCCAATAGAGGACTGTTGGACTGGTAGATGCTCTACACTGGCCAACAGGGCACCAGTGTTTCTGGTCATTTTGAAAGAAACAATTTTTCCATTCAAAACATTAAGTAATTTTTTCACTACATAACTTCAAAAGTGAACTATTATTACATTATTATTTTTTAACATACTAAGAGGGGACTTGCAACTCTGACCGATGTCGACTTATAGCTGCAATGGAGCTGCGTTTGTGAAGTCGATCTTCATTTCACTTTTATATATACATTAATAAGTTAAAAACATATACATAAAATGTTCACACAGTCAACATAATATGCGATTAAAAAAACATTGATCAAATCACGATCTATGGTTAAATAATAAAAAAAAAAATTTGAATTGCTTGAGGAATTATTTCATTATAAATCACAAATCACTGAAATTATATATATTGAAGCGGCAGTGGATTCCCGAATCGAACCCTTCAATTTTCTAGCAACAAAGTTTTTTTTGACTCTCTGAACAATTGTAGAGCTGTAAAGACGTCTCAGCTTTTAAAAAGAATACTCGATATATTAGATGCATGACTGCTGAATTTAGATTTGATCGTTTAAAAGATTCAAGTGTTTCTGTCCGACTCTGAATTCCTCTATTGCTACTGTAATACAAAATTAAAGAAAAACCTGTTTTGTCTCTTTCCCACCTGCACTCAAGCCGCCCCGAAACATGACGCAACGATGGCCTCTTCCTGAACAAGTGGGTGATCCTACAAAACTGGAAGAACGATTTTACTCATTACATATTTTAAAAATAAGTATCAAACCATTCAATTAACTAAAAGTGAAGTGACCCGAACGAGATCCATCAATTCATGGGTTTGCTACGAATGAAAGAAATTAAATTGGTGTGTGACAAGCTCAGAATCACCAACTCGAAACAAAAGATTTGTAAATGTTTCAAAGCTTCAACAGATTTACAAACTCTCATTACAATGCTTGGCTTCTGCGATCCGAGACTGAAAACACGCAGCAGGAATGGACTGCGATTCATTGGAAATGGATCATATATTTAAAAGACTTATTTTATTTGAGAAATCTCATATACATAAAACAAAATGTGGAAACTGTACCGAATAGCCATTTACAGTTAAAGAGCCGAGACCAGAGAAGATGAATGAAGAGCAGGAGTCAGAAATTTTAGTGAAGAATAGTTTGCAGTTTCATCAGCAGAAGCTTCAAGTCTCTTGAGGAGTTTTTTGGCCGCCAGATTACATTCACATCGTCACAGTAATTACACTTTACACTGCTGTCACAAATACATCATTACCTCGGGTTAAAATCATTCTGACCTTCTGGCTCACAAACTGCATTTCTAGAAAAACAAGTTATTCCGTGTCCCCGGGGTGTGAGTTGATCATCCCACAACACACACACACAGGATTTTGCAGTTTTAGTAATTCAATGCCTGTGAAATGTATATATGTTTAAAAGAAAACTTTAAATAAACATGAAACGAGAGCTAAGAGGGCAGTGTTAAATGATACATAAAAATGATCAAGCATTATTTAAGATTGATTGCTTTCCAGCATTTCTCAGATGATCTGATGGACATGGAAGAAGATTGGAAAAACTTCAGTGTTTCAAAGTCATCATCTGATTGGCTGAAGTCTACAGGATTTCGCTGTCATTTGTTTTAACGGTCCGCTTGCAAACAAAGCCGTCCTGACATCAAACCCCCTCATGAAATAAGAAAGCTGTTGTGACAATGTGATCTACTTTTAAAAACTTTAGACGGTTTAAAAATGCCCAAGAGTTTCACGAGCTGGTCTGTTATTGCAGGGATTTTCACACTCCTAAACAAGACGCTGATCAAAACAAACTGTGATTGGTTGCTTTGCATGTCAGTCAGTCCTCAGCCAATGAAAGCTGCTGTGGATTCCAGACCATTCCTGCCGTCCGTCTGAAGCTCTGGCTATATGAGACGACAGCAAAGTCAAGGAGACATGAAGATCTTCATTTACGGGCGATGTCATAATTAGCTGTGAACCAATCACTCGTCTCCTTGACGGCTGGAGAAAAGAAAAGCACCAATCATGGCTGTTCTTTTGACTACAGTTGAAGAACATTTAGTAAATGCTGAATCTCTTCAGAGAAGTGAAGATTGATCACCTGTTTTTAACGGTGTGAACTTGAAGTCCGGCAGGTATTTGCGTAGTTTGGCGTTACTGGCGGTTTTCTTGAATTGACCGTCTGATCTACTAGTGTCATACTGAGAGCAGTTAGTTAAGGGTTAAAGGGTTCATTCACAACAAAAAGAAAACTACTTTTGATGCTTTTTGAAGCTCAACAGAACAAGAAAAATCTGGATATTCATATCTTATTTTGAGTTCCACAGAACAAAGATTGCTGTTCAGTAAAAACTATATTTATATATTTACATTTATGAATTTGGCAAATGCTTTTATCCAAAGCGACATGCATTGCATTCAAGAAACACATTGACATTCTAATCAGTTCTTGCTTTCCCTGGGAATCAAACCCATGACCTTGATGTTGCAAGCGCCACTCTTGACTGTTTGAGCTACAGGAAAGATTATTGAGAATAATTCCCAATCTGTGTGAAAGGATACAATCACGTCACCTTTGAACCCAAACGCTTCAACCACAGCGTCAACAGCATCCTTTATGGACACCTCATCCTCCTCTCCGACTAGAGAGAAAGAGATAAAGATAAAGATAAAGATAAATTTACTTGAAGAAACAGGCTGGCTCACACATTCAAATGCAAAACAACGTAGCAACAATTGATACTAGCGGTGTAACGGCACACAGAAGTCCCTGTTCTTGGCTTTGGGATCATGGCCTGATACGAGTTTCAGTACATTTACATGTCCACCCCCCCAGATTCCTGATTGCTTAAAATACATGCATTAAAGAATTGTTGATTTGTTACTCAAGTCAATTGACCAGTGCAGCACGGTAAAACGCAACGGCTGTTTTCAAACTGTGTTAGAAATTGTATTTCTTATGTACTTATTAATCGTTAGACCTAGGCAAGCTTATCAAATATAACTGAACATTCTGTTTTTCTGTTGCTAGCAAGCACAGATCCAGCTGTACCAAGCACACGGAGAATACATATTGTGTTTAGTCACCAAGCGTGACGAGCAGATCTGAGAACAAGCAAAGGTGCGGGATTAGAAACTGTATAAAAACTAATAAAACTTTATGCTCTTTGCCTTCGTATACTTAGACGTTATCTGTGTGTGTGAATGCCTTTCTTGCAAGAAATAAAGTTTAAGATTAAAGGGCCAGTCACACAGCAAAAACGCATGATCCACGCACGAATTACACACAGATTTTCGTTTCTGCGTGGAGCGTGCGTCGTATGCGCAATTCGTCGGTGGAACGAACGTGGATCGTTAGTGATTGTAAGTAAATGTGCGTCGAAGGCGGTTTGTGCGTGATTATGAGTTTTGAACGGTTCAAAATTTTGCAGGCGCACAACTATGCGTCGGTGTGCGTTATTCATGAGTCGGCGTGCATAGTTTATGCGTTGAGTATGCATGACTATGCGCGGGACACGCGTCGGCCGTCAGTGCTTATGCGTCGGAACTGGTTCGAAACCACGTCCGTCCACTGACGCCTGACCTTCATATCACGCATGAACCGCACACGTATCACGTTCATTCCACTGACAATGTGGATTCTGAAAGTGCTTGTACGTGGAACGTTCGTGAAGCGTGTGTGTTTGGACGCGCTCCGTCAGTGATTCGTGCGTCGGGCGTGCGTCGAATGTTCGTGGAATACTTTGTGGAATACTGGTCAATTCCTCGATGCACAAGCACGTACAAACCCAATCTGTGCGTGATTTGTGAGTGATTCGTGCGTGATCGGCTGTGTGACTGGCCCTTAAAATAAAGCTTAAGCTTAGGATTGAATCTCACTTGTGCTTTATTGATAAACATTTAGGAAAAGAATTTCCACGACAAACTGGCGCCGAGGGATGGGATTGCAAAGCTGATGACCGTCGTGAGGAGGATCATCGACTGATCATCCCAAGACAAAGATCTGTGGCTCTAACCCCCATTATTAAGGGGTGTGTAAGTAAAAGCCGAAAAAGCAATGCATGAGTTAAAAACTTAATTGGCTTGAGCAAACTGGCTTGATTTACAACACGTGAAGCATGTGTAGACATTTTCTTTAAGCGTGAAAAACCTTGATGGAAAAAAGTCAGAGAAAGATGAGCGAGAAGGACAAAGAGGCTTCTTCATCTTTCCATGAGGTGACAGATTCACGAGTATTAAGCTGGGAGCAGCACGAGTTATGAGTGTTCAATAATAATAAACATGAGCTTCTGAGTCTATCCAACACACAACACGGGAAGAAACACTACACTTCTGTATTGTGTTTGCGTTATCTACGTTATCCCTCTTCCTCCTCCTCCTCTTCTGCACATTAGCCACTACTGTAAAACGTCTCAGGTTACGTACGTAACCATAGTTCCCTAAGAGGGAACGAGACACTGCGTCGAGACGCGATTGGGAACCTTTCAGTTTATATGTCTCTTGAAGCACAATCAAACTCAGGTGCGGGAGTGTACGTCGCCGTGATGACGTCATCACGTCATGACCCGGGAGTATAAAGGCACGTCACGACCCGGAAGCGGGTTAGCTTGAACAGTGTCTGAACAGGCCGGCATGCCTAGGAGCTGAGGCTGCAAGACGCAGTGTCTCGTTCCCTCTTAGGGAACTATGGTTACGTACGTAACCTGAGACGTTCCCTGTCAAGGGAACTCGCACTGCGTCGAGACGCGATTGGGAACGAGGAATACCCACGCCGCCTCAGCGTACGGGGTATGCCAAGCGAAACGTAGCTCACTACGATAACGCCAATGATCCCAAGGCGGGGTTTAGGTCTAACTGGTAGAACCTAATAAAGGTATGCGGTGAGGACCAGCCAGCCGCATCACAAATGTCCGCGAGGGAAGCCCCTGCGAAAAAGGTTTTCGAGGCAGCCATGCTCCGAGTAGAATGAGCTCGGACAGACAGTGGACACTGCTGTCCTGCCAGCTCATAAGCTAGAGAAATAGACTCTGAAATCCATCTGCTCATAGTAGGCTTAGAAGCAGGGGAACCTCTGGGGGCCCCAAAACAGACAAAGATTTGGTCTGACCTACGCCACGTAGCAGTTCTGTGGACGTAGGCGTCCAGTGCTCGCACTGGACAAACCCTGTTCTTTAACTCCTGGTCATGATCAGTAAATGGAGGAGGACAGAGAGCCTGTAGCACTATGTGGCGCATAGGACTAGACAGCACTTTAGGTACATAACCCGGCTTGGGATAGAGGAAAGCTTTAGCCAAGCCGGGCGCAAAATCTAAACATGAAGGGGCCATGGAGAGGGCCTGCATGTCACCAATCCTCTTGAGGGAAGAAATGGCGAGAAGAAAGAGAGTTTTAAGAGTAAGGTGCTTGTCTGAAATCTCGTCCAGCGGTTCGAAGGGAGCCTGGGACAAGGCCTGGAGCACCAGGGACAGGTCCCAAGGAGGCACCCTTGAACGTACTACAGGCCTCAGCCTCTGAGTGCCACGTAGGAAACGAACTATGAGGGGGGTCCCTGCCCAAAGAGGCACCACTCAAAGGTACGTGGTAAGCAGCTATGGCAGACACGTAAACCTTTAGTGTGGAGGGGGACAGCCCTGCTGCGAACCTTTCTTGCAGGAACTCCAGCACGGTGCCAACCTGGCAGGTAACTGGGTTCAGCTGCTTTTCGCAACACCAAGAAGTGAAAATCTTCCACTTCTGAGCGTACAGTTTCCTCGTGGACGGGGCTCTGGAGTGGAGAATGGTCTCTACAACCTCGGCTGAGAGACCAGACTCTATGAGCTGGGCCCCCTCAGGGGCCAGACCCACAGTTTCCACAGTTCTGGGTGAGGATGGAAAATCCTCCCCTGAGCCTGGGACAGGAGGTCCCTCCTGACCGGAATCTCCCACGGAGTGCCGTCTAGGAGGGACACCAGGTCCGAAAACCACACCCTGCCCGGCCAGCGCGGGGCAACTAGAGTGAGACGGACCTTCTCCCGGCGAACCTTCTCCAGAACCCCTGGGAGCAGAGCTACGGGGGGAAAGGCATACAGGGGTAGATTTGGCCACCCTTGCCTCATGGCGTCCAGGCCGAGAGGCGCTGGAAGATAAAGGGAGAACCAGAGTGGGCAGTGAGACGTCTCTCGAGACGCAAACAGATCCACTTGAGCCTGGCCGAATCTCTCCCAAATCTGCTCCACCACCTGAGTGTGGAGTCGCCATTCCCCGGGCCTCGGCCCCTGTCTCGACAGGAAGTCTGCCCCCAGGTTCTGGGCCCCCGGGATATATACCGCTCGAAGAGAGAGCAGTTCCCTCTGGGCCCAGAGGAGGATCCTGATCGCCAACTTGGAAAGTCGACGAGACCGGAGACCTCCCTGGTGATTTATGTAGGAGACCACCGACGTATTGTCGGTCCGGACTACTACATGACGGCCTCTGAGGTCGGGGAGAAACGCCCGTAGCGCCATCCGGACAGCCATCATCTCCAAGGCGTTGATATGCCAGGAGAGGTGGTGCCCGTCCCATAGACCCCTGGCCGAGCGGTCCCTCAGGACCGCCCCCCAGCCCGCGCGGGACGCATCTGTCGACAGCATGACGCGGTGACAGATAGCTCCCAGTGCGAGCTTCTGGGACAAAAACCAGTTCTGCTTCCACGGATGCAAGGCTCGAAGGCAGCGCCTTGACACCTTGATCAGACGGAAGGGGTTGCCCCTCGGGGAAAACCCTCTGGTCTTCAGCCACCACTGCAGGGGTCTCATGTGGAGCAGGCCGAGTGGGATAACACTGGACGCTGCCGCCATGAGCCCCAGCACTCTCTGGAAGTGCTTGACAGTGAGCAGCTGGCCTAGCTTGATATCCTGGACTAAGGACAGAACGGCGGCAATGCGCACGGGGGATAGCCGTGCAGACATTGACGCCGAGTCCCAAACAACGCCTAGGAAGGTTGTCCTCTGCACAGGAGAGAGGATACTCTTCTTGGCATTGAGTCTCAGCCCCAGCTCCTTCATATGCGCGAGTACGACATCTCGATGCCGGACCGCTAATTCTTGTGTCTGAGCCAAAATCAACCAATCGTCGATGTAGTTCAGTACACGGATACCAGTGGACCGCAGCGGGGCGAGCGCTGCGTCCATGCATTTGGTGAAGGTGCGAGGGGATAGCGCTAGGCCGAATGGAAGTACTCGATATTGGTAAGCCTTGCCCCCGAAGGCGAACCTGAGAAACTTCCGATGTTGAGGAAGGATGGAGATATGGAAATATGCGTCTTTGAGATCTATCGTCACAAACCAATCCTCGGACTTGATTTGGGATACGATCTGTTTCAAAGTCAACATTCTGAACTTCAGGCGCCTGACAGTCTTGTTCAACAGGCGAAGGTCTAGAATAGGACGCATACCTCCATCCTTCTTCGGAACTATGAAGTAGCGGCTGTAAAAGCCCGAATCTGTGGCTGAGAGAGGTACATACTCTATGGCCTCTTTCCTCAGCAATGATTCGACTTCTTGTTCCAAAACCCGAGCCTGCCCAGGGTCTACCTCTGTCCGAAGAACCCCCGCGAACTTGGGAGGGTTCGACCGAAACTGGATAGTGTAACCCACATGAATAGTGCGCAGGACCCACTGAGAAATGCCTGGCAGACGTGTCCACGCCGCCAGGAACTCCACTAGGGGTACCAGTCTCTCGAGACCAGTCTCTGTTCGGGTTTCCACTCCAGGCCGCTGGACCTGGAGTGGATGCTCTAGGACCCTCCTTAGAGGGGGCAATCTGCCCAGTGCACCCTGCCGGGGTGACAACTGGGGTAGACCACCTGGTCCCTGATCGGACTGGCTCTCTCGAGAAACCAGATCCACAGGGGCCACCGCAGGGCGTTGGCAGGCTGGTGGACCAACGGGGGGCTCCCTGCGAGGCCTGACACCATGATTGTCAGGGCCTCTTACTTTTAGCCTTCTTGCCCTGCAGAACGACCCTCAGGTCGGTCTGCCGGCCAGAAGGCTGAGGCTGAGGTTGCTGACCTGAAGCCCTCCCCTTCTTTTTCGGGGGGGGCTGACGAGTCGCAACACTCAGCTTCTGCCCAGCGCGGTATGAGGAGGTACTGGGCTGAGGATGGAACGCTGCTCTTGCTTGCGAACCTTGAGGGCGGCGTGGAAGGATCTTTTTGAACGCCGCCTCCTGCTTAGCAGCCTCCTGAAACCTCTCGACCGCTAGCTTAACCGCGTCGCCGAAGAGGCCAGGAGGCGTCAGAGGGGCGTCCAGGAGGATGTTCTTATCCTTTTGGCTGAGGGTAGTCAAGTTCAGCCATAAATGTCTCTCCGTAGCTACTAGGGCTGCCATAGATCGGCCAATAGAGGCGGCCGTCTCCCTAGCAGCCCGGAGAGAAAGATCCGTCGCCCTCCGCAGTTCTGCGACTGCTTCTGGCCCAATACCTCCCTCCTCGTCAAGATCTGCGAGGAGTTCCGCCTGGTAGGCCTGCAGCATGGAAGAGGTGTGGAGGCATGCTGCAGCCTGACCAGCCGATGAGTATGCACGCCCCACCAACGATGACGTAACCCTGAGAGGTTTGGTGGGGAGCACCGGTGCCTTTAGGGGCTGCGGTGAGTGAGGAGCCAAATGATTAGCCAAGGACTCCTCTACTCTAGGCATCGCCCCGTATCCGCGATCTTTAGCTCCCACTAGGGAGGCATAAACAGCGGTCTCGCTGTTATGCACCCTGTGGGAGGCGGGCCTATTCCAGGACCTCGACACCTCAGTGTGGAGGTCGGGGAAGAAAGGCAGACACCGGCGCTGAGGTGGTGCTCTGGACGGCAAAAAGCGCTCGTCCAGCCTGCTCTTTGGACGAGCATGCGTCCGCTCAGCCGGCCACTCGAGGCCCAGCCTAGCGGTGGCGCGAGTCACCACCTCCAGCAACTCATCTGACGCTGGTGAGGGGGCTGGCGGAACCTCCTCATCAGCGTCGATACTAACAACGTCCAGTTCCTCGGAACTGGATAGCTGCAGTATCGCCTCGTCAGGGTCGGAAGAAACCGCCACAGGGCGTGCTTCCAGCTCCCTAACGGGGCTAGATCTGCCAGGTAAAGGCGGAGAAAAGGCAAAGCCCGTCTCCGACCCCTCTGATAGATCCATCTGCGACCCCCATGATCGCAAACAGTTTGACCCTCATTTGCAAACAGTCTGCACAATCAGTGCCCTCGAGCGCTGATCGTGCATGCTCCTCTCCCATGCAAGCTACACATAAGGCGTGTGTATCCCTTCCCGAAAGAAACCGGGGACAAGGGGTAACACAGCGCCGAAAAACTTGCTCCGCCATTTCAAACACTCCAACAGACACACGGTGAAATCCCTTTTCTTTTAAACTAGACTTGGGCTGAATCACACACACGTCTGCAATACACACACACGTTGAGCTTAGAGCGCTGTGAAGACACTGAAAGCTAACCCGCTTCCGGGTCGTGACGTGCCTTTATACTCCCGGGTCATGACGTGATGACGTCATCACGGCGACGTACACTCCCGCACCTGAGTTTGATTGTGCTTCAAGAGACATATAAACTGAAAGGTTCCCAATCGCGTCTCGACGCAGTGCGAGTTCCCTTGACAGGGAACCACATTTTCTTTTATATCACAGGAATCCTTATATAATTTTTTTATGTGTGTCTCTCTATAGCAATTAAAAACATGTTATTAGGAAGTTTATTAGAGGGCCGGAATGGATAGATTTTTTTTTTCCTGTTATTTCTTATTGGAAAAAATAATCAAGATATTACTGTACATACAAATTAAAAACCCAACCCAAAAAAAAATTTAAAAAATTAAAACTTAAAAATTAAAATACAGTGGAGTTCACTTATCTCGAGTCTCGGTTAACTCGCTTATACTTTTATGTCGACGTTTTTAAAGTGGAACCACCAAACTCCCTATTTGTCTCAGTATTTTCTTGTGGGTTATGTCGATTCTTTAATGTTGCCGAAATCTAGTATTTCGAGCAAAAACGAGGGACAAATACGCCACTTCACATCGTTATCTCGTGACGGAGAGTTCACTGCGCATGCGCTGAGTTTGCGTTGCACGTGGATCTCGATCCTCGCGCAGCAGATCTCCCAGATGCAGGCAGAGCAGATGTTCACTCCTCCACGTGCAAATGAATCGCGCATGTCCGGCAAGCCGCCGCTGGCTGATTACGCAATGGCAGTACAGGATGTCAAATGTTCTTTGTCTAAAAAAATAATTAAATCACTGCACTGAAGGATACTATTCGGAAATCCATTGCCGCTTGTATATATATATTCTTTCATTTTTCTTATCTGTACCTATATTATTTTCTTTGTCTTAATTTTCATATGTTTCTTTGTCTTATTTTTCATATGTTCTTCTCCCTTTCTTATTTGAATGATTTGTAAAGAGTGATTTATAATCAAGTTAGGGATTTTTATTAATTAAAACCTTTCTTTACTCTTCTGTGTTTTTCCATCGAGTAAGGATGAATATTGTCAGCACTTCTCAACAGATAGAGAATGTTATCAGAATGTTTTGGTTTATAGTTGGAGCCTGAGCCGAGTTCAGCCTTGGAGAAGCTGTATGTGTGTGTGTTAATATGGTCAGTATTGGTGAGGTGATTAACTGGCACCAGAAAACTTGTTGTTCTCGACAAGCCACGTCACGAACCCGTCAACCACGTGATCAACGAAGATATGCTTCAGACTGTCTGCTCTTGTGTGGAAAATTACTAGTTTTGTTTTTCTTTCTTTCTTTCTTTCTTAGCCAATCAGGATCATTTAAACGTCATCATTGACGTAGTTAGCACCCTCTGTTAGAGTATAATTGCTGTAACAATGTTATTGTAAGGGGGGCGGCCTACGAACTCCTTGTGAGACCTGAAGCTGGCTTCTGCTGATGAAACTGCAAACTAAACTTCACTAAAATTTCTTCTATTGACTGCACTTCTGACTCCTGGTCTTCATTCAACATATCTGGTCCTCGGGTCTTAACTGTAAATTCCCCTACAGCACAAAAATAAATCGCTGCATTTGTTTGACTCACACAGCCTCAGTCACGTACTCTCGTCCACTGTGTGTGTGTGTGCGCCTGTCTGTGACTAAAGCTAACTGCTGGCTTGCTTATGCCTCAGTCAAAACTGCACACCCAAAAATACAGGAAGGAGTGGGAATCAAACCCTGAATTCCAAGGCTGGTTAAAGCCGTTTATTGGTGAAAATACATGGGCATACTTGTTGAAAGTATGCAATCTAGACGGGATGAAGCCGAATTTGTTGAGAAAGCACATTACACAGGCAGAACGCAAGAAAGTATGCAATCTAGTAAAGCGTGATGACCTCACGAATATGCTATTATTTTCGCTCACAGCGTAAACATTGTGTTTGCAATGTTGGAGAATATAATTAAAGGTTTGTATGGAGAATGGAAGGTGTTTTTTATTGTATACTGGTAAATCTCTGCTTTTAGTTGGTGCACATATGCCTCAACGCTTTTTTGCAAACCCCGAGGCCGTCGACTTAACCGGATTCCACTGTTCTTTTGATATACAATTTAGGATATTAAGAATTTGTTTAATCTTAAATTTGACCAAACTGAATTAAAGGAACACTGTATCAAACACGAGTCAAGTACCTGACAGAATGATGGGTTCCACCTCGTCATACTCTCTCAAAACCCACAGAAACAGACGAGCCAGATCCAGAGAGTAGATGAACTGCCGCAGAGCGCGACCTGAACCCCAGACCTCCAGAGGTTTACCTTCCTCTACAAAACACACAAACACACACACATTTACCAACATGTGAGATGCTCTGAATGTGACTGTGGCTTCAGATCCAGAAAGTTAAACGAGTCTCACTCTTTGCCAGGTACGTCTTGTGGATCAATCCTGGCATCACGTGACCGTCCTCAATGTTGAAGTTGTCATGGGGTCCAAATACATTGGTGGGAATGACGGCTGTGTATCTCCGACCGTACTTCTCAAAACACGCCCTGATGGACAAACACACTTATTTGTTTCTATCATTTAAGAACGCTAAAAACAAACACGTTAACCCAAATTAAATAATGCTAAATATAAGGAAAAAAAATAATGATTAGATCTTTAAAGTGGATCAATTATGTCCCTTTTTACAAGATATAAGTGTCCCAGTGTGTGTCTGAAGCTTTATCTCAAATACCCCACAGATAACTTTTTATAGCATGTTAAAAAAGCAGAAACGCACAATTTGTGTCTCTTTAAATGCAAATGAGATGCTGCTTTCAGCCCCCTTTAAAGAGGGGCTCCCTTCAAGAACTCATTGTTTGGGTAAAGGAGGACAAAAGCCATAAGAATCCACCTTGAAAATAAAACATTTCTGTATAAATTCACTAACTGGGTAAATCTCGAACAGAATTTTGTAATTCTGTAGAGCAAAAATCTATAATTCTCATTATGACTCATTATAAAAAAGTTATATAATAAAATACATCAAATAAAACCAAATAAAATGTGACCTAGACATGTGATACACCCAAAAAAGGTTCACAACCAATAGACTTTGACACTGACCTGTTGTGGACATCAATCATGCGTTTGGCGTAGGAATAACCGAAATTAGACTCATGTGGTGGACCGTTATGGATCTGAAACAGAAACACGTCTGTATAGATGACAAAAAAGATACATGACAAGACAAAACAAAAAGTGTCTAATCATCATCTCCTTCAAATCATAAAACAATTGGAGTGGATGATCTTAAAAATAAAAATAATGGATCTTTAAAGTGGACCAATTATGCCCCTTTGTACAAGATGTAAAATAAGTCTCATGTCTCCCCAAAAGTGTTTCTGAAATTTAGCTCAAAATACCCCACAGATAAATTTTTACAGCTAGCTAAAATTGCAAAAATGCACAATTTATGTGTCTCTTTAAATGCAAATGAGCTGCTGCTTCCGGCCCCCTTTCCAGAAGAGGGCGGGGTTTCAAGTGCTCAAGCTCCAGCAACAACAAAACAGGAAAATCTCCCGCACTGAAAATGTCAGTAGCAATGTTCAGCGTTGTATGTTCGAACTGCAGTCGGGCACTGATGGAGAGACTCAAGAAGTGACAACATGTAGACTGCAACAGGACGTTTCTGAATGGTTAATTGGTTCATTTATGTTGTTGACGTGGAGTTCACCATCTTGAATGGCATGTTCTATCCTAAGCTATAAATCTCTGTAAATGTGCTGCTGTGGGAACTGTTGTAAGATGCCAAGAATATTATATGCTGCATGGATATAGAACAGGTTGTTCTATGCTTGTTTAAACATGTATTTTCTTCAGAACTTTTGTAACATTTGGTGGAGACATTGTACCAGCAGGCATAACACCCTGTACCCCAAGACTGGTTGTACATTGAAGCTTAGCAGGGTTGAGCTGGTCAGTACCTGGACGGGAGACTCCTGGGGAAATCCAGGTTGAGGTTGGAAGAGGTGTTATTGATGTCAGCAGGGGACTTCACTCTGTGGTCTGTGTGGGTCCTAGCAGCCCAATTTAGTGATGGGGACACTATACTGTGACAACCACCATACCACCGAGACATTAAACAAAATTCCATACTCTCTATAGTCATTAATCTCAGGATGTTCTTTGAAAAGAGTAGGGGTTTAACCCCGGCCTCCTGGCTAAATTTGCCCATCAAGGCCTCCAAATCGTCGCCGTATATTGATTGACTTCATTGTTCTCTCTCCTCTCCACCAATAAGCTGGTGTGTGGAGGGCGTTATGGAGTCAAATATGGTTGCAGTCGCATCATTCAGGTGGATACTGCACATTAGTGGTGGTTGAAGAGTACCAAGTTTCATTCATCAGTTTCATTAACTGCTTTTGATTTATGGGAATTACAAACAAATGAATGAATGGATTAATACCATTTTAGGTTGGTTGTTCTCATACACTGTGACACACATCAGTGTTCAAACACCTTATAAAAGTCAATTTTACATCATAGGTTCGCTTTAAAAGAATGCTAAATACACACCATCCCAACATCTGCCTATTGAAGTATATGTGTGTATCACAGTCATGTCTCGTGTGTGTGTGTGTGTGTGTGTGTGTGATCCCATGTAATTTACTTCACATCAGCCACTCCCCTTGTTAGTCTCGTCACCTGTTCCCCATTATCTTGTATATAAAAGCCCTCATGTGTTCCTTTGTCAGTTGTGGATTGTGCTTCGGTGTGTGTGTGTGGTGCGCCGTGTGCTCAGTGTTTCAGAGTTCTCTTCTGTTTTGTACAAGTGTGCTGTTTTGGTTTCTATTTAAAGGGTTTTCATTTTTGTTTATTATTAAAGCGTTTTAAGAAGAACCCTGCTTCTCTGTGTCTTCGTCATCCCGCACCAACACATCAGTTACAGAACAACTGACCTGGGGCCTCATGTATCAACACTGCTTACGCACAAAAATAGTGCGTTCGCCAGCTTTCACGCTCACGGTCGGATGTACTAACTCTCCACGGCAAGTTCATGTCTGGCGTAAGTACATTTCTCATTGTTTTGTCCGTTGGCGACTCTTACATGCAATGAAGTGAAGCTGCAAACATTACACAACGAATTGTTCTAAAAGTCTGTGGGAAGCATTGCTATTAATTTGCAATTTATAAATAATTGATATATATTGTCACACAAGCCTTATGGGAATATTCTATAAATCATGCAATTAAGTAAAAACATATAAAAGCATGTGCAAATTGACACAACCCTTAGTCTATGGCAGAGGTTTTCAAAGTCTGAGACAGTGGGCCTCCCTTTTGACACAACCCACCCAGTGCCGCCCCCCGTAAATGCGCGATTGTTGGGGGGGAATAGTGGAATAGTGTTTTATAAATAGACTATACATTTTTACAACTCTGACACCAGGTGTTTTCAAAGTGTGGGTCGCGCCTCCCCTGGGGGGCGCCAGAGCAAGCCAGGGGAGGCGCGACCCACACTTTGAAAACACCTGGTCTATGGCAATGGCAGCTTTGGCAATATTAGAGGACATTGCTATCGGCAGAATCCAAAGAGAATGAGTTTTAGGGACCGTAATGATTTTCTGGCCCAGGATGATGACTGGCTAATCAGCTGTTTCAGATTTCCAAGGGCTATCCTCCAAATCTAGTTGGGTCCGAATCTAGAGGGAGAGACAGCAAGGAAACACGCAGTACCCGTTCCCTTACAGGTGCTGACAACGCTTGGTTTCCTGGCAACTGATTCTTTCCAAAGGGAACTGGCAGACCGCTCAGAAATAAGCGAGTCGTATTTGAGCCGCGTAATGCCCATATGATTGTTCTCATATGATGCTGTTGACCAGCCAAACATTAAAATGCAATTTGCAGCGATCGCTCCATTTACATTAGGGAAACCGGCTATCGACTGCACACACATATAAGGCACCATCTGAAGATGAATTTGCATATGTGAATCAGAAACATTTGCATTCAATAAATGTGCAGATTTTATGTGATGCAAATAACAAATATTGTGGCAAGGTGGCCTGGGTCAACCCATGATTCATACATCCTTACAAACGGCATGGTTGGGTGGCAGCTGGTAGCTGGCAGGGTGCACTTTGGGTGGCTTCTTGGTGATGATATTGTTCTAATAGTACTTTTTATTTTTATTTACTTTCATTTAATTATACAACACCCTTCAGGAGACCGCGGTTATCCACTAATGACAATTATCAAACCATTTCTTTTTAAGATCATTTACAGTGCGACTTTCAGATCCAACCGCATTGACGGCATCAGCCAAACTCCCCCACTCATATTTTTTTCCTTTTGTTATTAATTCCGTTGGGCAAAGTTTCAAATTTTTTTTTTCTAATTTCTACGATAGTTGCACCTCCAATTCACTTTCTGTAAAGTTTTGTTTTCGTGCCGCTTGCTTTAGCCATTTTCTTACTGCTTTCTTCTGCCCAAGTGGACTCATTACCATATTTAAATCAGTTTAATTAAGGGAGGAGAGTGGGTGGAGTGTTGTACATGTGCGCTCAATTTTACGTTAATCGGGATGTACAAAGAGAATATGCTTCAAACGCAGAGATTGATACCACAGATTGATCTGGATTTTTTTTGTGCGTTCGCACATTCACAACTTTGTCCGTAAGTAATGTTTTAGTATGAATTTAATGCAAGTCTTAGTACATGAGGCCCCTGGTTTGTCGCCACTAAAGACTTCTTCATGGATTCCCCCTCCCCCTTCCTGTACCCCTTGCCTCTCCAGTGCTTATTAAACAGTTTTGTTGAAACCTGCTTCTCTGTATTTTCGTCATACCGCACCAAAACGTGTGTGTGTGTGTGTGCGTACCATGGTCTCATCTATCGGGTAGGTGGTTTTATCTGGGAATATACACGTAGACAGGCAAGAAACAACCTTCACCACCCCGAACTCCTGAGCCGTCTGCAGGACGTTGTCATTGATAAATACATTATTCCTCTAAAAACAAACAAATAGTCAACATAGTTCAATTATTCAAAATTGGTATTTCATTACATTTCTATTGTTATGTAATAAGAATTGTTAATAATTACCCAGAACTCCAGGTTCTGTCTCATGTTCCTGAAGAGCCCGCCCACCATGGCGGCCAGATGAATAACGTGTGTCGGACGATGTTTCTGGAAGACTGATCTCGTCTCTTCAGCGCTCCTGAAACAGCGCATGTAAATTTATTTGTCATGTAACATGAAATGGATAAACAATAAAATAAGAGCCTTCCTAAATTCCATATTATTTTATCTATTTTATGTAATTGTTTTTATCTCATTATAATTTACCATTTTCTTTTTCTTAAATACTGCGTGGCTAACTCAAGTTTCACATGGAGCGCTCTGAGTGTAGCGTATCAGGAAAGACAGTGATATGACGGTATAAAGTGTTTAATGATAGAGATATAGCAAAATCGTTTTTATGATGTTACGTAAAAAAGATGACGGTCTTTCAGACCAAGCTTCTGCAGTCCCTGGACAGCGGCAGTGTGAACGCGGACACTGTAAAATATCTGCGGGGGCGACCAAGCACTCTGCCCCAGCCATCAGCAATTCTATGGGCTTCATGGTGGTCCTTCAGCATCACCAATGGTTAACTCTAGCTGGCCTGAAAGACTCAGATCGCAAGACATTCCTCCACGCTCCTATCAGTCCAGCATGCATCTTTGGTTTGATCGTGGAGTCGGTAGTTTTTACGAGACACATATGCATGCGAAGGAGATGAGTCACATGATGCCCAGGCGCTTGTTCCAGCAACCCTTGAGATTTGACTTCTTGCACTGTGTGTGTGTTATTATGCGTGTTGTCACGAAAATAGCTTTTTTTTCTCCTCCTCTTACTAATACTGCTTCACTTGCCCTGCCTCAGAGCAGTGCTGAGCCGCAGTCTGAACTTCTTGTACCCTCCCAAAATACCAGCATTCCCTCATCGCTTATGACTCCTTTTGTGGCTTCTGTCAAGAGGCTTCCAGCCTATCATACACTGTCATTTTCTAGATGCACAGAGATCTATTCCAAGCATCTCGCATTAATTGCTGGGAATAATTCAGCATGGGTATTCCCTCCAGTTCAATCACAGACCACCTAACTTATACACAGGATTTTTCCTCTACGCTTCGCGTGACATTGGCGCTCCGAGGGCTCTCTGCCCTGTCAGGGCTTCTCAGATTTATTTGAACCGTTCTTCTACTTGTCAATTGTCGGACTAGCTCTTTGTGTGTTATGGTGGCTGTATTAAGAGATGTGCAGTCACTAAGCAGAGACTTTCTCACTGGATAGTGGACGCTATTGCTTTGGCTTATGCAAACCAGGAACAGGACTGCCCTCTCAATGTCTTCATGGGCTTGGTCTAGAGGTATGTCAATACAGGATATTTGTCTTGCTGCTGGCTAATCTTCTCAGAACACCTTCACCAGGTTTTACAAGCTGGATGCACCATCTTTGGTTTGTCAAGTGCTTTCGATGAGTGATTAACTTCACTTATTCCTGACAGTACTCTCAGTTTGTTACCACTTTGCTGTTGACACTGTTGGTCTAGTACATTAGTTTGTGCCTATGTGCTCTCTGTATGACTGTTTCTGCACTATACTCAGTGCAATACGTCATCTTTCAGGTTTGATATGCAAATGTTGATGTACCTCAGCTAGTGATCTCATTGGTTTAGCTATACCTGGTGAGCACACCTAGTGGCGTCGCCATTGTTTGAACTGTGTACTCTCTTCGCTGTGATTGGTGTATGGTTTCCATGTGACTCCAAGCTGATCTGCACATCTCTTACAGCGGGATTGAACACTGTTCCCACTGCATTGCAACGCAGCATTCAGTCTTGATACTGATAAAATTGTCACTATTCTATTTATACTCTAGGCCTATTATTAAATAGATCATTAGAAAAAAGACATCTATGATTTACAATGCACGTAAAACTGACATCTTAAATACGCTTCTCAGATGTTTGTACACAGCAGATGCTTTCCAGATCTTTAAAAGACGTATATATATGTATGTTATCTGGGTTATGTATACACTGCAAGTCATTAAAAAAACAGTATGAAGAGGAAAACAAAAAAACCACTGCACTTGACTGAATAGCTAGTCAGTATATATTTAATTCATACAGTGAAGATTGTATGATCTGTTTTATGGGTGCATACTAGTAAAGAAAATGCAAAATAAATCTGACAGATCACGTTTCCATTCAAATCCAGTGTTTTGCACAGGTTATGTATAGGGGCAGGGCTTGTGCTTGTGAAGTGAGAGGCCTGTTCGGTCAAGCTGAAACCCTTGACCGGCTGCTTTAAGTCATGCCAATCTCATCAGCTAATGCTGAAAGTAGTTTCAGTGCTTTTAGGAGACTGAAAGCACTAATGTGTGCAATGCAAACCAGGACAAACTGAACAATACTGCCACACATGCGATTGGTTTCTTCAAATAGCAAAGGACAAGAGAGTAGACACATTGACTAACTACTGCATTGCATTATGAACTGTAATAAATGCAAGTAATGAATAAATGTTTAGTTTGTATTTTTAGTTTAGTTAATTTCTTGGGCTTCTCTTCTTGTCTTTGTGCAATATTGTGTTTGTCCATGACATAATGTGGTTATATTTTTTTTGTTTTCTCTCCTTTCCTCTAGATGGCGCACTCTGCCTCTAGTTATTGTCCTGCGTGTTAGCTGAGGTGCGGGAGATTGTGATTGCTGAGCTTGTGAGCGATCCTTACACCTATAACATTTGTGTCCTGCAGACCCTGATTGTAAGACTGTGTGTTTACTTGAGAAGCAATAGAGGGTGAACACCCTGTTTGTTTTGTAGGTACAAAGGCCTTCACCTTTCTCCTCTTTGTTTAGATAAGGTAGATCATTGTGCGTTTTCTTTCTTTTATTTTAATTCATAAGGAAGTTAGTTTTGTGGGAAGCCGTTTGTTTCTCGTTTTGGCATCTAGCTCAACCCTGAAGCTTTTGTTTCTTTGTCCTCTTAAGAAATAGTTTTAGAAAAGAAACCCAAAAAGATTATTGCTCTGAATACAACAGTAAAAATGGGTCATTTTAAGACGTTTCTGCTTTGTCATGCGTGTTGCACCCTGACCTAGACCAGGGCTCGTAACATTTTTCTTGGGCAATCTTTTTCCTTTGTGTTATGGAAACAACCAGATAAAATAAGGAGTAATCCTTGGAGAGATTAACACACAACCAGAAGCTGAAAATACACACACCTTTCATAAATGTTATTATATTCCTTGAAATGCCATATGATGAGGTTTGATTCTTGAGTAGTATGACTGAATGCTCAAGCCACCCTGTAGATTGTTGTTTGACCTATGACCTACCTTTCTTCCTCAATAAACGAGAAAGCTTTGTACTACACGTGCTCTGCGTCTGCTCCTTTTCATTCTCACTCGATCAATCTCACGCTGCTACAGCCACACATACATATTCTACCTGAGATTGAAATTTATTCGAGCAATTAGTTCCCATAACATTACAGAATTCATTAATAAACATTGTTAAGGTATAGACTTTAAAACCTTTATACATTATCCTATTCAAGTGCAACAAAATGCGAGAAAGAACTGAATTTGTGAACGTATGCCGAGATACCGAGTTCCTTTTCAGGACATGCTGTGCTTATAACTGTTTTAACATTAAGCACATCCTACTCTTTAGATCCTCATTCATGCATTTCATCACTCTGAAATGTCAATAGTGCTAAAAAAAAACGAAGGGAACACTTAATAATTAAAGTGTAACACCAAGTCAATGCAGAGATATCGATCTGTCCAGTTAGGAAGCAGAAGTGATTGTGAATCAGTTTCTCCTGCTTTGGAGCAAACGAAGGTGACGACAGGTGCATCGAGAGCCAACAAGATAAACCCCAAAAACAGAATGATTCTGCAGGTGGTGCCATAGACAGTTGTTCTCTACTTATTCGTCCTGAGTAATTTGTCTTTAGTTTTATTTGGATTCTCGTCACTGTCTGTATGAGGCAGTTCCTGCAACCCAATCCAATCCGGTTCCACAGGCAGTTCCTGCTCGTCCAGGATGACCATCAAACCTGCTTGCGATTGCATGCAGCACAGTTTCAAGAGCATGGAGGAGATACTAGGAGACAAGCGTTACACGAGGAGCGATCGAAAGGGACAGAAGGACCGGGATCTGCTCCTCTGTGCGAAGAGGAACAGGAGGAGCTCCCAGATTCCTACAAAATGAGCTCCAGCAGGAACTGGTGTGCATGTTTCTGACCAACCTGTCATAAACAGACTTCATGAGAGCTTGACGTCCTCTAGTGGATCCTGTGCTCTCAGATCAGCACCGGCAGCACGACTCCCATTGGCCAGAGAACAACAGAGTTCAAATCCATCACTGGCTCCTCGTTCTCTTCACGGATGAGAGCAGGTTCACACTGAGCATGTGTGATAGGGGTCTGGAGATGCCGTAGGAAACTTTATTCTCTGTTCAACATGTGCAGCCAATGATTCCCTCAATGCTGTTAGAAACCAGGATGAAATCCTCAGATCATATGCTGGTGCCGTGACCCTGGTTCCTGCTGGTCAAGATAAAGCCTGGTCTCATGTGGCTGGAGTTTGTAGGCAGGTTTTAGATGATGAAGGTATTGATGCCATTGACTAGACCTCACGTTCCCCAGACCTGAATCCCATTGAGATCTTCTGGGATATTATGTATCAGGGGACCCAAAGCTTCTTAGTAGCAGCACAAACAGTCCAGGAGCTACTGATGAGACTTTTACATTGATTTTTGGTGTGATTTTAGTTTCTATTGACTGCCATCACTTAATTTTGTTCTTAAATTATAGAACGTGTATAACCTAATACAGTGGAACCCACTTATCTCGACCTTGGTTCTCGCCAACCCTGTTATGTCAATGTTTTTATCTCGCTAAACCCCCTATTTTTCATAGCATTTTCTTATCGGTTATATTGATTATCTCGAGCACAAAAGAGGGACAAAGTCGCCACTTAACATTAGTTATCTTGATCCCTGTGACTAGAGATAGTACCGAGTTCACTGCGCATGGGCTGAGTTCGCGTTGCACGTGCATCACGGTCCGTGTAGTCGCTCACTCCAATGACGCTTCACTCACTCTTGCGGTCAGTGCCGTTCAGCCGCAGAACAACTTGCGCAAAAATCAAGCTTTACAGATGCTATCTTGGAAGAGGCGCAGGAGTTCACCTTCACTGTCCAGGAATTCCCAGATTACATTGACGTCGACAAAGACGTCGTTACTGATAGAAGCATTTGTTTTCAAGCAGACCGATAAAGGCAAAAAGCAACAAAGCATTTTAGAGTTTGTAAAGAAACCATAGTGTGCAATACTATCAGAACTGTGTCCGAGCGAAATGACTGTTATGAGCGAATGTGTTTATGTGTGTTGTGACTGTGTTTACGCTGTGAGCAAAATTGTGTTTGCAATGTTGGAGAATATAAATAAAGGTTTGTATGGAGAATGGAAGGTGGAACCAGGAAAAAGAAAAACTCTGACAAACATCACAAATAAAAGGAGGAAAATAGAAACAGAGGATTACGCTATGTAACAGTCAGTGGTAGAGTGGCCATCTCTCTCCTCACTCAAAAACACTCTCCTCTCAGCGCACACACACACAACTACATATGCTGTATTAAAGGTATATTCCCAAAATAAACATAAAGCAGCAGTTACAATCTCTGCTGTTAGTTGGTGCACATATGCCTTTTGTTGTTAGCAAACATATACAGTGTATGTACATTTTTATAGCATGCCGATCGCTTCATCAAATAAATCATATTGGCTGTTGGTTTTCTCGATCCTCGGTTATCTCGACGCTTTTTTGCAACCCCCGAGGCCGTCGACATAATCATTAGATATACAGTGGAATCTGGTTGTGTTGTTTAACTAGTGAGTGTCTATTGAGGAGATCTTACATGAGATTGGCATCTTTGGATGACAGGAATATCCATTCTTCTCCTTCTCTTCCTCCCTCCTCCTCTTTCACCACCCGCTCTATCGCTCGCCCCACCAGCCCAGTGCCGCCCGTCACCAACACACGCATCGGCCCGTCCATCTGAGAGAGAGAGCGCAAGTAATTATCTATCCATCTATCTATACTTCAATAGTTCATACACTGGTACAATAAGCAAATATTCACAAAATATACCATCATGGTTGAGTCCAAACATATTTAATGGTAATAGAGAGGTACTTCTTTGTTAGTCTATTCCCTTTTCATAAAAAAAGTGTCATACTATACAGTAGCACAACAGCACTTTTGAAACAGTATACAAAGATTCTGCTCCACCCTACAGCTGAAGTTAAAGGGTTAGTTCACCAGAAAATTAAAATAATCCCATAATTTACTCTCCCTCAAACCATCCTCAGTGTATATGATTTATATTACAAAAAGATTCAGGCTCTTCCGAGCTTTATAATGGGTAAAATACCCTTGTATTAATATAACTCTGATTATGTTCAGCTAAAACAAGAAAGTCTTACACACATAGAATGGCTTGGAGAGAGAATTATGGGATGATTTTTCCATCTTTGGGTTGAACTAACCTCTGATACACCCCTTATGTCAATATGACAACACATCACTGATGAGGAGTCGACCAAAAACACTATACACAGACAAACATGCTGGATTTACACATCTCACAATTGCTTTATAAGGAACAAAACACTCTTTAACACAAATGGAATGAACTTTGTAAACTTTCAGATAAGCATCAAATAATTTTTTTGTGATCAAAACAACTGCAACGTGTGGAAAGCGAGCACATCGTGACATGAAATCAATGTGTGACGTTATAATCGTTAATTATTGATGAAACTAATGATTTACCTGCTCTCTGACGTCACTGCAAGTCAAAGTCCTCGACGAAGAAACTCAGTTACACGCTAGCCATGATTTTCATCACCTCCGGGCAGCTTTTTCCAAATAAATTATTTTCTGGAATGTGGGAAAACAGGAATGAACAGCAACACCTGATCGGCACTTTACCTTAAGTGTTGCTTGAGCTGAAGTAGCGGAAAAGACGTTTCCGGCTGGTCCAGTCAGTGCGCATGCGCAGACATCTCACTCACACAGGACAGTGGCTGTTTCTATGGGAAGAGGAGCTTCTAACTGCAGCTGCAAAAGCGCGAAACCGGCCCCTTTATTCAGCTTTGCAGTTTTTCCCACTCACAGTGATCCGAGTGATTTTTCTCGATGTATAAACAGAGA
>JAWRVZ010000414.1:57500-82500 GCA_037043235.1 Rhodeus uyekii | reverse complement strand
TTTATTTATACGGTTCTTCTTACAATGTTTATGCAACGCTTTATTGAAAAATATGTAAATAAAAGGTTCACTTATTGTACATATGAAAGGTGATAGAGAAAATAAAATCAACATGGAAAGGATTACAATGACCAATAATTTAATAATAGTAATGAATGTTAATTTCAACCTTCAGTAATACATTTTTTAAATCAAATGTTTGTTAACATTAATTAATGCACAGTCAACTAACATGAACCAACTATGAACAACTGCATTTTTACTAACTATTACTAAGATTAAAAAATGCTTTAAAATTATAGTTTAGTACATTATATTATTGTTTGAATACGAGCTCTGCGCTTTCCTCCTCTGGCCACCGGACGGAGCTCTCACATGTATACTGACACACACACTACATTTCCCATGATGCTGTTCAGCGGACTGATTACTGCACCAGCTGGACACCATTACACGGACTATAAAAACTGTTACACTCACTGAGAAAAGTCTTGATTAGCTGTGGTGATCATTTCTGAGCGTTTATGTCCCTGTCTGTTTTCCTGTTGCTGATTTTGATTCTGATCTGCCTGCCCCGACCTTTGCCTGGAGTATCACTCGTGATTGTTATCTGCCTGTCTTGACTTCCCCGCCTGTACTACGACTCTGTTTCTGTCCGCCTGCCTTTTCGACCCCTGCCTGGATTATAGTTTATACTCTCTGCCTGTCCTGATTATCCGCCTGTACGAGCATTCTCATTAAAGACACGCTATTGGATCTCTGCCTGTGAGTCCCTTCAGTTACAATTATGTTATACAAAGAAATAATAATAATAAAAATAATGAGAGGGGAAAAAGAGAGAAAAGAAATAAAAAGCAAAAGTCATTAAAAATAGAAAATTGAAAGAAAAGAAAATAATAAAATGCTTAAATAGAAATAAACACAATAAAATAATAAAGTGCTTCAATAGAAATAAAAACAATAAAATAATAAAATGCTTAAATAGAAATAAACACAATAAAATAATAAAGTGCTTAAATAGAAATAAAAACAATAAAAAGCAAATATAGAAATAAAAATAATAATAAAGTGCTTAAATAGAAATAAAAACAATAAAATGCAAAAATAGAAATAAAAAATAATAATACAGTGCTTAAAAGAAATAAAAACAATAAAAGCAAATATAGAAATAAAAATAATAATAAAGTGCTTAAATAGAAATAAAAACAATAAAATAATAAAATGCTTAAATAGAAATAAACACAATAAAATAATAAAGTGCTTAAATAGAAATAAAAACAATAAAAAGCAAAAATAGAAATAAAAAATAATAATAAAGTGCTTAAATAGAAATAAAAACAATAAAATGCAAAAATAGAAATAAAAATTAATAAAGTGATTAAATATAAATAAAAACAATAAAATGCAAAAATAACATTAACATTTATGTTTTCCAGCTTTTGCGATCAATGAGTCTAAAATTAAATTTGTAGGGCAGATGACATTCTCAAATCTAATGATACTGTGCCTGTTGATTTCTTTTCTGATTGTATCTGTAAGATGAAAGCGAAAAGATTGAGATTATGCTCGTTGGTTCACCCCACCAACTAACTAAGACTGGTCAATACTTTTGTTTTTTATCGTATTGATTACTGTAACGCCTTGTTGGCTGGGATGTCAAAAGCTACCCTAAACAAACTACAGGTAGTGCAAAATTCGTCTGCCAGAATCCTCACAAGAACTAATGTACGAGATCACATCACACCTGTTCTGGAGTCTCTGCATTGGCTCCCTGTAAAGTTTAGAGTTGAGAAAATTCTGCTGCTTAGTGTAGTGTAGATTTCTCTACACTTGCTCCAAAACTCTGGAACTCTCTACCGATTGAGATACGACAAGCTAAATCTCTTAGCATTTTAAATCTAAGCTTAAAACTATTTTTTTTAGGGTAGCTTTTAACTGAATAACTGAAATTCTCTTTTTTGTTTTGATTGTTGTGTTATTTTTAAACCTTATACTACGTGTCATGTCTCCTGTTTGATGTGCTTTCTTTCCCCTTTATGTCCTGTGTTCATTGTCTGTGTGACTGTCGCCACGCATGTGGCTGTGTTTACTTCAGTCTGCTGTCAGTGTGTCATGATTGTCCCCACCCCCTTGTTATTCACTTCATGCCTCCGCACCTGTTATCACTCTCCCCAATTACCTCTCTTATTTATTCCTCTTGTGTTGGTTGTCTGGTGCTTGATCGTTGTTGTTTGATCACCTTCTCAACTCGAGCTAGCCAGTTGCATTCCTTAACCTTGTCGTGTCCTGTCGTGTGTTTTAGGCTCCAGTGCCGGTTATTTTTTCCCTGCTTTGTTTTTTTGCTTTTACGCTGCTCTCTTATCCCGGTTTTCTGGCCGGAGGACTTATCTTTTTGCAATTGAGTCCAGCGCCTCCCTGACAGAACGATCAAGCCAGAATGGACTCAGCAGGCTCGGACCAAGTCAGAACAGCTGTTGCCCAGCAGGGGGTGCTATTGGGTCAACATGACTCCCAACTTTCTACTGCCTCCAGGGAGATTGAGTTTTTGACTGCACAACTGGCTGAGCTTAATGCCCGCTTTGAAGAGCAGCAACGCTTTATTGCATCAGTCTGTCCAGAGACTCAATCTATGCCATCACCGCCCTGCAAGGAGCCTCATGCCAATAACCCTCCACCTTATGATGGAGACCCCAATTCATGTCGGGCATTTCTCTCTCAGTGTTCACTGGTGTTTGACCTCCAGCCTCGTCGCTACCCTACTGAACGATCTAAAGTGGCTTATGTTTTAACACTGCTCACAGGAAGGGCCCGAGAGTGGGGGACGGTCGTGTATGAGAGACAAGCCCAGTTTTGCTCAAGTTTCGACGAGTTCCGCCAAGAAATGTTGAAGCTGTTTGACCGCTCCGCCCAGGGCGACGAGGCAGCTGCCAGGTTGGTGCGGCTTACGCAGAGTGGCCGCTCAGTCACTGACTTTTCCATCCAGTTTAAGACCTTGGCGGCAGCTTGCGATTGGAACGAAGGGGCCCTGCGTTCAAGGTTCCGGGAGGCCCTCGATGATGAAATTCAGGATGAGATCGCAGTCCATGAACTTCCGCGTGATCTTGACACCCTGATAGACTTGGCCCTTCGGGTTGAGGAACGACTCCTGCGGCGACGCCAGCGTCGTGCTTTTCGTCCCACATGGAGAGTGGAGGAGACCCTTCCTCAGACAAGCACCGTAGCTTCATCTCAGACTTCCCCACCGGACTCCGAGCCGATGCAGTTAGGCCGTATGCGGCTCACACCTCAGCAAAAACTTCATCGCTTTACGCAAGGTCTCTGTTTATACTGTGGTAAACCAGGACATTTTGCTGCTAAATGCCCGTTAAAAGACAAGGCCCATCAGTAGTCCGGGGAATCCTGGTGGGCGCTTCTTCTTGTGTTAACTCCCCGTCGTCACGCACTGTACTACCCGTTACCCTCCAGTATGGAACCTCTTCCAACTCATGCTCAGCCCTGGTTGATTCTGGGGCCGAGGGGAACTTCCTTGATATTTCCACTGCTGCCCAGTGGGGTATTCCGGCCATACCCCTGCCTGTTCCTCTCTCTGTCTGGTCCCTTGATGGTCGGCTTATCTTTTCCATCACACACAGCACTCCTTCCGTAAGTCTTACTGTTTCGGGCAACCACCATGAGGTGATCAAGCTGTACCTTTTTAAATCTCCCAATACCCCTATAATCTTGGGGCATCCTTGGTTGGTACAGCATAGTCCTCATGTTGATTGGTCTGGTAATTCAGTGTTAGCCTGGAGTCCGTCCTGTCTAGCGTCTTGTTTGGGTACTGCTTTTTCTTCTGGCTCTGTGTCTCCTGTCTTGCAGGTTGAGGCTGCTGATCTGACTGGTGTCCCCACGGAGTACCTGGATCTTCGCCAGGTCTTCAGCAAGTCCCGGGCCACGTCTCTTCCTCCTCACCGGCCGTACGACTGTGCCATTGACCTCCTCCCAGGCACTTCTCCGCCCCGGGGTCACCTTTATTCCCTGTCTGGTCCAGAACGAGAGGCTATGGACAAGTATATTAGCGACGCGCTCAAGGCCGGTCTCATCCGTCCCTCCTCATCACCGGCGGGTGCTGGATTCTTCTTTGTCAAGAAGAAGGATGGCTCCCTGCGACCCTGTATTGATTATAGGGGTCTCAATGGCATCACTATCAAGAACAGGTATCCCCTACCTCTCATGTCGTCTGCCTTTGAGTTGTTGCAGGGAGCCAAGGTCTTCACCAAGTTAGACCTCCGCAACGCTTACCACTTGGTGCGGATTCGTGAGGGAGATGAGTGGAAGACAGCATTCAATACACCCACGGGACACTACGAGTACTTGGTCCTACCTTTTGGTCTGACCAATGCACCAGCTGTCTTCCAGGGCCTGGTTAACGATGTGCTGAGAGACATGATTAATAAGTTTGTCTTCGTGTACCTAGATGATATTCTGATCTTTTCTCCCTCTTCTCAGGTCCACACTCAGCATGTTCGCCAGGTTCTCCAACGGCTTCTTGAGAATCAGTTATTTGTTAAGGCGGAGAAGTGCGAGTTCCACTCCAAGTCTGTCACGTTCCTGGGATATGTCATCTCAGCTGGTGGGGTGGAAGCTGATCCCGCTAAGGTAAGGGCCGTCGCCGAGTGGCCAGTCCCCGACACTCGTAAGGCGGTGCAGCGGTTCCTGGGATTTGCCAACTTCTACAGGCGATTCATCAGGAACTTTAGTCAGATTGCTGCCCCTTTAATTGCTCTAACCTCCACCAAGGTACCGTTTGGCTGGAATAATGAGGCTCAGAGGTCCTTTGATGAATTAAAGTCCCGGTTCATCTCTGCCCCTGTTCTCTCTTTTCCAGATCCAGAACGACAGTTTATTGTTGAGGTTGATGCATCCGATGTCGGGGTAGGCGCGGTCCTGTCTCAGCGGTCCCCTAAGGATGGGAGGGTACACCCCTGTGCCTACTTCTCCCACCGACTGAGCCCAGCTGAGCGTAACTACGACATAGGTAACAGGGAGCTGTTGGCGGTCAGGTTGGCTTTGGCGGAGTGGCGCCACTGGTTGGAGGGTGCAGCGCAGCCCTTTTTGGTTTGGACGGACCACAAAAACCTGGAATATATTCGTTCAGCCAAAAGACTGAACTCCCGTCAGGCACGTTGGGCACTGTTTTTTGGCCGTTTTAGCTTCACACTGTCGTACCGCCCAGGATCCAAAAATGTCAAACCTGATGCCCTCTCTCGACTGTTCGGTGCCCCTGGGGAGTTGCCTCAGATCGAGACCATCCTCCCTAGGGGGGTTGTGGTGGGGTCTCTCTCCTGGGATATTGAGCGGCGAGTAGAGGAGGCGGGTCGTCAGTGTGAGGTGCCAGAGCAGTGTCCCAATGGTTTATTGTTTGTGCCTGCTGCGCTGCGCCCTGAGGTCCTCCAGTGGGGACACTCGTCAAGGCTGACCGGTCACCCAGGAATTCGGAGATCGCTGGCTGCCATCCGCCAGCGATTTTGGTGGCCCTCCATGGGTCCTGACGTCCGGCAGTTCGTGTTGGCTTGCTCTACTTGTGCCCAGAACAAGACTTCCAACCGCCCGCCTGTTGGTCTGCTCCAGCCCCTACCCATTCCCTCTCGTCCCTGGTCACATTTGGCTCTTGATTTTGTCACTGGGCTCCCGCCCTCGAGAGGTAACACAGTGGTTTTGACTGTGGTGGACCGCTTCTCTAAGTCGGTCCACTTCATTCCTTTGCCCAAACTCCCCTCAGCCAAGGAAACAGCCCAGCTGGTGATTGACCACGTCTTCCGGATTCATGGTCTTCCGGTTGATGTGGTCTCTGATAGGGGACCCCAGTTTGTTTCCCGGTTTTGGAAGGAATTCTGTCGACAGATCGGGGCCTCTACGAGTCTGTCTTCGGGTTTCCATCCCCAGACCAACGGGCAGTGCGAGCGAGCCAACCAGGATCTCGAAAGAGCTCTCCGCTGCTCGGCCTCCCTGAATCCTAGTTCCTGGTGCCAACAGTTAACGTGGGTGGAATATGCCCACAATTCCCTGCCGGTCGCGTCTACGGGTTTATCTCCTTTTGAATGTTCTGTTGGTTATCAACCACCTCTGTTCCCCTCACAGGAACCCGATGCTGCAGTTCCGTCTGCTTTAGCCTTCGTCCGGCGTTGTCGGCGCACCTGGAAGAGGGCTAAGCAGGTCCTGGCCCAGACCTCTAGACGTACTAAGGCAGCAGCCGATCGCCTGCGGACTCCTGCTCCTCGTTATGTATGTGGGCAAAGGGTTTGGCTATCTACCAAGGACCTGCCTCTCAGGGTGGCCTCCCGCAAGTTGGCTCCCAGGTTCATTGGGCCATTCCGCATCACTAAGGTTCTGAGTCCTAGGGCGGTGCGGCTCAAGCTTCCCCCTACGCTTGGCCGGGTTCACCCTGTTTTCCATGTTTCCAGGGTTAAGCCTGTGTTTCGTTCGCCCCTCAACCCTGTTGTTTCTGCCCCTGCCCCACCCCCACCCCCCCGTCTAGTGGATGGCTCTCCGGTGTACACTGTCAGGAGGTTACTAGATGTCAGACGTCGTGGCAGGGGTTTCCAGTACCTCGTGGACTGGGAGGGGTACGGTCCTGAGGAGAGGAGCTGGGTTCCGGCTCGGGACATCCTGGACCAGACGCTGATCGAGGATCTCCGTCGGCGACGAGGTGAACCCTCCCTGGGGTCGCCAGGTGGCGACCCTAGGGGGGGGGGGGGGTACTGTCATGTCTCCTGTTTGATGTGCTTTCTTTCCCCTTTATGTCCTGTGTTCATTGTCTGTGTGACTGTCGCCACGCATGTGGCTGTGTTTACTTCAGTCTGCTGTCAGTGTGTCATGATTGTCCCCACCCCCTTGTTATTCACTTCATGCCTCCGCACCTGTTATCACTCTCCCCAATTACCTCTCTTATTTATTCCTCTTGTGTTGGTTGTCTGGTGCTTGATCGTTGTTGTTTGATCACCTTCTCAACTCGAGCTAGCCAGTTGCATTCCTTAACCTTGTCGTGTCCTGTCGTGTGTTTTACCCAGCGGGCGCTCAGCTGTTCCACTCCCGCTGCCTTCGCATTCAGTTCGTGCCTAATCCCGGTTTTCTGGCCGGAGGACTTATCTTTTTGCAATTGAGTCCAGCGCCTCCCTGACACTACGTGGTGTCTTGATGTTTTATTTGTCTTTGTGAAGCGCTTTGAGATTTGTACTTAAATGCGCTATAGAAAATAAAAGTTATTATTATATTATTATTATTAAAATAGAAATAAAAACAATCAAATAAATAAAATGCAATAATAGAAACAAAACAATAAAATAACAAAATGCTAAATTATTAATAAAATCAATAAAATAATAGCATGCAAAAATAGAAATGAAAACAATATGACATAAAAAAATAAGAAGAAGAATAAAATTCAAAAATAAATATGAAGGGAAAAGTATAATATATATGATCAGAAACTCAAACACCCACAAAAAGATTATTAGAGAGTTTTAATAACACATTATTAATGAAGAATTCATGGAACCGTTTAAATAAAAAATACAAAAAACAATATTATGAAAGTCAAAACAAGCAAAATGAAGCACCACAAATGACGCAATGAGTCTCTATGCTAAATATTCAAATCTATGTGCATATTTTGTAATAAACCATGGTTATGCTGTGCTCAATGCATCATGGGATTGTAGTTCTTTCTATCATTAAATACATTTATTTAATTTATTTAAATTTAATTATCATAAATAACTTTTTGTTTTTGTCCGATTTTCAAACACTCTTTTTCTTCAATTGAAAGTTTGTCATTGAATGTCATCCGGGATTTTCTCACTCTATATAGTGTGGAAGAGTTGGATTTTAGATGCAGCATTAGACCGAAACAAACAAACTCAGATAAACACGCCATCACTGAATGAACCAGGTCTAATTAGAACTCAAAGACACATTTATTAATTACAGTTTTACATTATCTCATGATTAACTGTGTGTGTGGGTTAATGGCCAACATGTGGGTTAATGAGAACTGAAAATTCACAATACATTTGCACTGGTTTTACAAGCACTGTGAACACGGCAGTCATTTTAATGCACTTTTCATTAGGTAATTACATTTCCTAGAGTGTCATTAGGTTCATTTGACGAGTTTAAGAGTGTTAAGACCGAGATGTTTAATAGTGCGTCTGATTTAAACTGCAGTAGCAGAAATGCAAACATTTGAATGAGTTTAAATTGTTTCTGTGAATGAATTTACTTGCATCATCACTCAAAAATATTCATGGTCTCCGAATAGTATTTTTCACTTACTAACGTGTTTTAGTATAAACATACATTACCATTCAGAAGTTTGGGGTTGGTATGACTTTTACATGCGTCTTCTGCTCATTTATTTGATCAAAAACACAGTAAAAAATATTATTCCAATTCTATGTGAATATATAGTAAAGTGTCATTTATTCCTGTGATTAAAGCTGAATTTATTAGATGATAAATACAGTAAAACAGTGTAATATTATATCAGTGTAAAAGAGCTGTTTTCTATGTGAATATATAGTAAAGTGTCATTTATTCCTGTGATTAAAGCTGAATTTATTAGATGATAAATACAGTAAAACAGTGTAATATTATATCAGTGTAAAACAGCTGTTTTCTATGTGAATATATAGTAAAGTGTCATTTATTCCTGTGATTAAAGCTGAATTTATTAGATGATAAATACAGTAAAACAGTGTAATATTATATCAGTGTAAAACAGCTGTTTTCTATGTGAATATATAGTAAAGTGTCATTTATTCCTGTTATTAAAGTTGTATTTTCAGCATCATTTTCCAGTCTTCAGTGTCACATGATCTTCACAAATCATTCTGATATGATCATTTGATGCTCAACAAACATTAATGATTATCAATGTTGAAAACAGTCATATTTTGGTGAAAACCACGAATCTCTGATAAACAGAGAGTTCTAAAGAACATCAGTAATTTGAAATAGAATCTTTTGATAGATTTTTATAGAATTAAATAGAATAAAAAAAGAGATTTAAATAGAATTTAATATGTCCTTGCTTAATAAAACTACAGTATTAATTTCTTTAAATAAAAATAAAAAAATCTTTCCAAGACTTTGGTTGGTTGTGCATGTCAATCAATGTCGCAGAATACAAATAATAATGGTGCAAATAAATGAAAATGCATTCCTGTGCGTGTCTTGATACTTTTTAAATACTTCTTTATTGTGTTTTTCTCTTTGGAAACCATTTGAATCTTCCTCCCAAAATGATACAAAAAGAAATAATGATAAATACAGTTGATAAATACAGTTCACTTATCTCGAGTCACGGTTAACTCGCCAATACTATTATCTCGACGTTTTTGAAGTGGAACTGCCAAACTCCCTATTTGTCTTAGTATTTTCTTGTGGGTTATGTCGATTCTGTTATGTTGCTGAAATCTAATATCTCGAGCACAAAAAAGCGACATATTCGCCTCTTCACATGCCTAGTTCACTGCGCATGCGCTGAGTTTGACCCTGTCGTTGATCTCGTCTGAGGGATAACACGCTGTAGCATCCCGCACGTTTTTGTGATTTTGTGAGCAATCTTTGTGTTTGCATTGTTGGAGAATATAATTAAAGGTTTGTATCAAGAGTCGAAGGTGGTTTTACATATGCCTTTTGTTGTTAGCAAACATACACAGTACAGTATATGTACATTTTATTAGATGAATGCCAAACAAACTTCAAACAAATCGCGGCAACACTGTTGTGTAAAAAGACACCAAAAACACGAGCATGTACATTCTCATTTAATAACTCACATCATGTACATCAATAATTGTTCATTTTTCTCTCTTGCGAGGGTTGTTTTCTTTGGCGCTTGTACTATCACTCTGACAGCTGCGCTGATTGGCTGTCTAACCTGTCAATCATGCCACACGACATGATTGGCTGTGCTGCCATGAGGGCGGGCTCTTCTCATCTCACATCTTCTCATCACGCTACTTAAAGGGACGAGTGCAGCGGGAGAGACTGCCTTTTGTTTTCTTTCTTTCTTCAAGCGAGCAACATTTTAAATTTGAAATGTGATCTTACACAAAAAAGTTCATCAATCTATGGGTGTGGGTTATGCCAACGATTTTTTTACACAAAACTCAACTCTGGCTATATGAGCGTGCGGATTATCTGCGTCTGCGGGTTATATGTTGGAAAATATATGTTAATATATGTTATATGGGTTATCTCGATGCTTTTTTTGCAACCCCCGAGGCCGTCGACATAACCGAACTCCACTGTATTTAGATTTCTCAGTCAATCAATCAAATATATCCTGTGTCTCTAACAGTACAGGGTGGTGCTTGCAACATCAAGGTCATGGGTTTGATTCAAAGAACTGATTAGAATGTCAATGTGTTTCTTGAATGCGATGATAAAAGCGTCTGATAAATGCATGAATGTGGATGTAAATACAGCAATGCAATCTTTAATATCTGACCTGAAGATGCCCTCAGTCTGGTCTCCGTTCAAGCCGAGCACTTCCTCCGAGAGCCGCGTCTGAACCCACGGCAGCTGCCGGTCAGGATAGCGCTCCTTCTGCATCGCCATCACTTCCTCCAGAGACGACCCGAACATGGAGGGCCTAAAGATGGCGTTGCGAGCATGAGCGATCTCCTCTATTGTGGGCTTGTTCAGACCCTGCGGACAGAGAGAAACATCTGCTAATCAGACGAGATTTGAGAAGAAAAATGCACGTACCAGATCTAATGAGTTCATTGCAATGCATCTTGGGATTGCATGTGACCATATTTAACATCTGATAAATGTTTTTTAATGTCTGTTCTATTATATTGTTTTTTGTTACAGTCTGAATATGTCAAATAATTAAATGCACAGCATTTTATTATTAAACCTGCAATGCTTAAAATACAGGATTAAATTTAATATGCTTTCAAACTCCATGCATTTTAAATATTTATATAATTCATATTATAAGCTTTAAAATAATATTGTCAAAAATGATCAAATAATATCGCTAATGTTTACATATTACTTTTAAAATATTTCAAGTTCATTAAATATATTCACTACAAATTTTGAGAAAAAATCTAATAAAATTCATATTATACATTATAAATATTGTAATTGATTATATTTATTAACTTTATTTTTTTAATAAATTGTATATGTTTTCAAATATTATCAACGGTTACGTTTATATAGAAAGAAATATATTGAAAAAATGTATTTGTTTTAAATAAATGTTGGCACTGATCACATTTAGAAACAAATATTAAAATAATCAATAAAATAATCTTATCACTGATTAAATCTATTCAGTGAAAAAATGCTTTAAATGTATATTGTGCGTTTTAATATATTCCTGTCAAAACAACAATACAAAAAAAATATTGATTACACCCACATTTTCACCACACGCATTTTAAATATTTTATATTCAATACATTTAATCATTCCTACTTTTAAAATAATATCCTCACTGACTCAATATGCTGTATTTAGAAAATATTGTTTTCAAATAATAGCATGATATTTGCGTATGTAATAAAGTTTGACCAACTATAAATTTAGACAAAATCATTTATTTGCGTCATGAAAGAAAAGGGGCAACAGTCTGAAAACACAAATATTTATACATGCTCAGTTTTTATTTTTGCATCCTTATCCAGAGCTGGAAATGACTGTAATCAAATCCCAAGCTATGAACCCTGGCTTTGTATCTGGCCAAAGGAAGGTAACGTATGCATGCAAACGATGGCTATGTGGGGTTTGGAAGAGAGCCATGGGCTGAGCTTCACCCTGCTGGGCGTCTGGCAAACACACAGAGTTCCTTTCACTGGCGTCTCCACAGGAGACGGGCATCACGCAATTAAAACCTTCACACATACGAGGAGCATCAACCGAGAACGCGTCACGCAGGTGCGATGGCTCTCCATCGTGAGACGATGCTAAATCATCACCGGCCTATCTGAGACGCGCCGTTGTCATGGCGATGCCTCCAGGGCAATAGGCAAATTCCATAAAATGAATGTTAATTAAAAAGCGTTAAACACCAGGCCGAAGCCGGCGACTCCCACCGCTTCACGGCCAATTAGCACATACGGCGCAAAACCGTCTGAGACAATTAGAGCCCGAACAGACGCGAGAGGCAGAACAATTCACTGAATGTGCAATGAAACTCAGTATTATTGGAGTACGTTTTACAAGAAAATACCATTTCACTGTTTCTACTTCAATTTTTCACATTCAATGTTAGCTGTAGTTCCTGTGAAAGGATTTGTATTCCCAGGGAAAGCAAGAACTGATTAGAATATCAATGTGTTTCTTGAATGCAATGCAAGTCGCTTTGGATTAAAGCGTCTGATAAATGCAGGAATTAATGTAAATGTTCATGTAGCCCATTGTTATAACAATAATTATTGTTATTTGATAATCATTTTCTAATCCGTTCGATAGCACATGAAGGCCTGGTTTCACAGACGGGGATTAGATTAAGACAGGATTATGATATTTAAGTATCTTTTATAAACGTCCCTCAGAATAAAACATTAAAATAAATAAATAAGATGCTTTCAGTGGAAAGAGCTCAAACACACACTTCAGTCTCAGTCTGGATTCAAGCCTTGTCTGTGAAACCGTGAGTTACTTGACAAAAACAGGCAAGGTTGACTATACAGTAATACCTCGGTTTACGAGCGACTTGGTATACGAGCAAATCGGTGTACGAGCATGGAGGGTCGAATCGGTGTACGAGCATTGTATCAGAGTGCGAGCGAATTTTTCCCTCACCCACGCGCATTTTTGTGTGGAAAATTCCTAACGCTCAGCATCGTCGCACGCATTTTTACTGGAAATATACTAATGACAGCCTCTCATAACACAATCACGCGGTTCCAACCCCTTTATCACCCCTTAACTCATTAAATCTCTCAGCGTCGCTCGGTTTGGCTGCATCATTCACCACAATGATACTTTTAGAAGTGGTAACATTAATTAATTGTGATCGCTATTGTTCACGTAGTAAAATATATACGTGGTTCATGAATTCATTGTCTCATAGTTCTGCCTGTGTGTGTGAGTGGGGGTGTGGTCACTGATCACCGACACACCTGATTCTCATATCATCTGCCTATGTAGTTCACTTCTCTCCACTCCTGTGTTATGTCCACGCGGTGCTCTCGCACGCGTCTCCCGATTCCACGACTTTCACTCTGGATTATTACTTCTTTTTTTTCTGCACTAGTATAATAAATTCACTCATTTGCACTTGAATCCGGGTTTTGTGTTTTCCCCCTCCCTCCTCTTTCTCTCGTCTCCTTCACGCCAGCAGACGCTGCTCAAAGTGCGTTACAATAAATTGTCAAGTATTTTTAAAGTTTAATTGTCAATTATTAATTAGTATTTATATGAGATCTTAATGGTTATAATTTTAACTGTAATTAATAGGGTAAAACAAAACAAACATTTAAAATGGGCATTTATGGTCGTGTGGAACAAATTAATTGATTTGTAGTGCATTCTTATGGGGGAAATCGTTTTGGTGTACGAGCATTTTGGGTTACGAGCTCGCTCTTAGAACGAATTAAACTCGTAAACCGAGGTATTACTGTGTATGATAAAATCTAAAAAGCACTTTTGACACAGGAGTATCAACTTGGATGTCATTTCAACTTAATTTACATTAAAATAATACTTTAAAAAAGTGAGTTGAATCTTGTGGAAGTTATTTTAATGAGTTAAAGCAATGCAAACACATGGGTTGCCATAACTTTAGTGTAAATATAAAAATGCCTGACAAAATTAACAATAGCCTTAGTGTTCAATCCTGTAAACACACACACTCACACACAGACAGAAACACACAAACACAGACAGACACACACACATACACACATTTTGACAATTTAGAGCAGTGAAAAACGTATTCTACAACCAAATGAACTCACGGTGTGTATGGACAGAACTGAAGAACTAGATGTTAATGACATACAGCGAGAGGTAAGAGAGATGCATGTTATAATACATATTTTAATGTGCATCAGACACGTATCTCGTGTCTGTATGTGTGGTGCAAGAAATCCCAGGGAAAGCGGCATGAAGCTTGACGTGTGTTGCCAGATCTGCAAACAGGCCCATAAAACAAATGCAATAAACAGAAATGCTTTACGTTAAAAACAAGGAGGAAACATTGCGACCCGCAGCGGCTCACTTTAATAAAGCGCTGTTTTGATCGCTGTATGTGCCAAGCTGAAACAACAAAAGGCTTATAATGAGTGGACATGGCAGCGCGCTCTGGGAAAAGCCTTCAAGCATAAACAAAACAAGACCTTTAAGCATAAACAAAAGACACAAACCTTCTTGGCTCCGGTGAGCGCGGCTTTCTGGAGTTTACGGTAACAGTATTTTGCATAGCTGCTTATCGCCACTCCTACGACAGAGAAACACACGCAGATTTCAATCACGGAAAATATAATGCACAACACTCGCTTTGTATAAACTGTACTTGGATTATCATCGTAACAGCTTACAGGAGTCATGAACTGCATTGTTTTATAATGCTTCCTGCGATGTACTTATAATGTTAGCATGATTTTTACATCAGAAATGGTCATAATTTAGAAATAAAAGGTGTTTTTCCTGTAAATGCACTGATGTGACGTTTTTACTATTACAGCTCTCAACGTAAACTAATCCTGAGATGTGTTGACTATAGCATTATATTTATGATATTATGTATACAGGATTATTAGGAAGACACACTAATACTGTGTTTGACCCCCTTTCACCTTAGAACTGCCTTAATTCTACGTGGCATTGATTCAACAAGGTGTTGAAAGCATTCTTTAGCATTCTTTAGAAACTTAAGCATTCTTTAGAAACTTTGGCTATCTTGCAGTTGATGGAGATTTGTGGGATGCACATCCAGGACACGAAGCTCCCGTTCCACCACATCCCAAAGATGCTCTATTGGGTTGAGATCTGGTGACTGTGGGACCATTTTAGTGCAGTGAACTCATTGTCATGTTCAAGACACCGATTTAAAATGATTCGAGCTTTGTGACATGGTGCATTATTCTGCTGGAAGCATCATCAGAGGATGGGTACATGGTGGTGGACATGGTCAGAAACAATGCTCAGGTAGTGTGTGGCATTTAAACGATGCCCAATTGGCACTAAGGGCCTAAAGTGTCCCAAGAAAACATCCGTCACACCATTACACCACCACCACCAGCCTGCACCAATGCAGAAACACTAAATTAGTAGTGCAGTGATCCTGTATCGCTCTGCTCTCCTCGTCATCTCACTAAAACGCCAGTGTTAGTGACTAACAAGGAGGTTTTCGGTTCTGAAACGTACAAGATATTCAACCAGTAGAGCGTGGGGCGCTTAAACATCAAGGGTTCGATTCTCAGGCAAGCAAGAACTGATTAGAATGTCAATGTGTTTCTTTAATGCAATGCAAGTCGCTTTGGATAAAAGTGTCTGATAAATGCATAACAATGTAATATTATTATTACTTAAGAAATAAACATTTTAGTTTTACAGCAGTAATATATTTCTGTCCGATTTCTTATTGTGACGGTTTGTCGTGAAGATCTTTCAATTTTAGGGCCAGATTTACTTACCGGTATAAACTAACTTTATTAGATATGCATTTGTAGGAGTTTCGCTTTCAGATGCAGTATTTATGGGAAGAGAGTGTTTAAATGACTCATGAAAGGTGATTTACTAAGGTTTGTGCTAGTTGATTCACTGATACCGCGCCAGTTTTTACCTCCCAAATAATAACGCTAATTTCTGCTGCTCTTGATGGATTGTGTTGGTCATTATGGAGATGATGCAGCTCATCTGTGTTGTTTCATTTGCACGTCGTCAGCAGATCATCTGTGCTTTTACAGAACTGCACTCTCATGCTAATTTGCCCTGTTTAGTAAATCTGGCCCTTGGTGTGAACTGGCCTTAAGCCTGGATTCATCACGCGATGTGAAGCTCATGCCGTACCCTTGGTGTCGTTCAGCGGGTCCATGTGTCTGTAGATGTAACCCTCCAGGTAGTTGTGGAAGCGAGGCGTCGGGGGGAAGAAGGCCAGACAGATGGCCATGAGCTCCCAGCCTCTCTGAAGGCTGTCGTAGCGGAAGTTCTCGGTGGTTTGTCTGCACAGCTGGATGTAAAGCTCGTCCCTCAGGCCCTGACAGCTCCAGCCCCTCACCGACACCTCCAGAGCCACAGACAGAGGGTCTCCTTTGCCCCGCCGGTCGCCCATGTAGGTCTGGATCAGTTTGAAGAGGTCCACGGCCTCGCGCTTGACGGTTCGGTCGGAAGTTACGATCATGGGCTTCTTGATTGGCTCGCTGCTCCAGGCCAGCATGTTGGCGATGGAGACTTTCCTCCTGAACAGCCCCTGGAAGACAACGCTTGTTAACACTTGAGGGTGGGGCAATAACCTGTCACTCACATGAGATCCACCAATAACAAACCACAACCATCCAATCACAATCAAGCCCCGCCCACATTTGTTCTTGTTTGTAAAGCGATTCACTCTCATATACGGCAGAGTAGAGGAAGGAAAGACTAGCGCAATTTCCTTTTCAAGTCAACTTTAAAAGAGCAGTTCACTCCAAAAAGAAATAATTTACAATATCATTAATATAATTATAAATATTTTAAATGTTACAGTTCAATGGAAGTGCAGGACATACGCGATATAAAATATTGGTCAGAAAAATCTACATTTTTAAATGGAACAGTCTGACAAAATTGAGGGGGAAATATAGTTTTCAAAAGTTTGCATTTATTTTATAATTTTATGGCTCATATGGTATGATATAATGAGATTATGAAGCTCATACTCAAAGAGGAAGAAAAGTTTAATTTAAAAGGCAAAAATATGCAATTTGGTGCAGATGCTGATATTTATATGGACAATAATGTAAATCAATGAGATCTTAATTACAAGTTTAGCAGACTACTTGCATAAAATGCATATGAATATCAGTCATGACTCTATCTCTCAACTGTTTTATGACTAAAGCTCTGTTGCTTTAAAATGCAATGCAATACAATGAAGACTGAGAGCTGAACAAACTAACCTTTGCCAAAAGCCTGATGATCATATTTAATGCTCACTGATTTTTCTAATAAAAAACATTATGTATGTGTAACAGGGTTAAAAATACATATGGATAGAAACCCGAAGATGCTTCAGTGCAGCTGAAATATTAAAGTTACTCAAACATTTACTTGATAAAAACCAGTAAAGCCCATGAAGCACGAACTGAAGGCGGACGTTTGTACAGTTATACTAAAAGACTTTTACTTGCTAAAAAAAAAAAAGTATAAACTATCAATCAGACGTCAGAAGGACTGGAGGAGATTGTGTGAAACAACAATGTAAATGTACGTATATTTACAGGGTTGAAATGCATTTTTTGTGATTAAAAAACGGGTGATTGTGACTGTGTACCTGGGTGTGCTTGTTGAAGTGTTTGGACGCCCAGTTCTCAATGTCTGTCTCCGAGGACGGCTTGCGGAGCGTGAACTCTGGGAAGACGCCGCAGCTCGCACTCGGCATCATGTTCCGGGCATTCCGGCTGGCCTCGAACTGGGAACACGCTCCCAGATCCTCCGACTTGGGAAGAAAGAAAACATTGTATGCTGATGTTGAAGAGCAGCATTCAGTGCAGAGGAAGCACAGATATTAAACCCACGTCTCAGCCTCGGGTCGGGTCAAAGGGAGCAGGGAGAGGAAATGAGTCAATCCCCAAAATAATGAGGACAACAAAAGAGCAAAAGTACCTCCTTCGGGCAATTACACTATTATGAATTTTCAAATGATTCATCCGGTTTCCTCCTGTGGCTTCGGTAACTTCAGCGGTTATGAAACGCGTCATGCAAAATTAAACAAGCAGGTACATGAAGCAAAACAACAAAAATATTAAAAACATGGAGGAGATTTGTACATTTCTCGAGAAAATGTAAGCGGTGAATCTTGGGGGTTTTGGATTGTTGAAAGAGGTTCTAAAAAGACGTTCGTAAAGCTACAAGCCATTCCTAATTTAAACGTATTAACTACAGACAAGACTGTCTACTATAGGCTATAGCATTAGCAGCTAAAAAGAAGCTGATTACAAAGAGAGAAATTATAAATATAAATCCTTATATATGTGCATCTATCAGATGATTCAGTTTAATATGCTCTCTTAAATTCGTGCTGGAAAAAATGAGGTTTGGCACAAAACAAATCGAAAATAATAATCGCACTTGTATCGTCCGCGGTGAAAAATGACTCACTGGAAATCCGAAATGAACTTCTTACAGTGGAAACGTTTGGAACTGCAAGCAAACAAAATCTGACTGATATGAACCTCAACTTTAGAGCACAACTTGATTAGATTTATGGTTTTGATTTTATAGCCGTTTTAGAGTAAAACGTGGTTTTGAAAATATATACTGTGGCGAGCAGGGCGGGGTCGAGGGACCGTGAGAGCGTCACGAGAGCCGGTGGTGTGATTGATAATGAGCGTCACCTGCGAGCCATCGGTTTCTCGTCTCACGGAGGAGCGGAGGCATAAAAGGAGGAGCGACGACAGTGAAGGACGAGAGAGGACCAGGCCTGGAGTTTGTGTTATGTTTTGTGTTCGTGTTCAGACTTTTAATGATAAATAAAAACATAAATGCAAAATAAACATAATGGCAGCAGTCCCCCACGTCTGCGGTTCCCGCCTCCTTCCTCCCCAAACATTTAACTCCGTTACATAATGTCATTTTCAGGACTACTTCTGCAATTAAAACATCTAAAGTAGATTCTGTTAATGTAATTTAATTGAGCAATAAAAAAACAGATTTGCTGTTGGAGGTAAAAAAATTATGATAAAAAAATTAATTCGTAATTAGATCTTGTTTAAAGGATGCTAAAAATATAGAATACATATTATGACATTTTTTTGTGTGTAAAGATGCATATTTTCCTTGCCGATGTTCAAATGAATCAGTGAGTTGTTTACGTTAACAGTGAGTCGTTCGATTGATTTGTGAATCGTTTATTTACATGAACTGAGCATTGTAATGAATCTTTTGAGAAGAGATTGAGAACACAAGTAGAGGCTATAAAGGTTTTATGACTGTGGAGGTCAGGGAAGGTGTTTAACTCCAGATGACGAGACCACGAGGAATAATGTGCCCTTGGTCTTCAGAAATGCAGTTCATTTGACCAAGCAGAGAAATCATCTATTCCTAATGGCTCCCGTGAGACTGCTGACCACTTCATAATGAAGCAGCTGGAAACGGGCACTGCGGTCAGTGATTCTTCTCATCACATGTTTTGTTCAGGGCCTAAAACTAACTTTTCGCTACACCTGCCAATGTCCAATTTTTACTGTAAGAGTTTTACTGGAAATGAAGCAAAAACAGGCACCAAAATATTAGATATCGGTGAAAATTCACATTTATCTTTTCCAATTTCGAGACCACAGCTAAAGCTACCAGCCTAACTAATATAAATGTAAATAATTATTAAAGACAAGCAAACAGTCAGTAATAAAATAACAACAAATGATCAAATTACAAGCAAAAGCACAAATAAATACAATATAACAAAGACACAAATTAAATTAACAGTGCTTTTCAGGTTTTTCAGGAAGAACCCTTTGCTTTAAACAACCTTATTATTTAAACCTTATTAAAGTTACGAAAGTCGTTCATGTTTGTTCACATTCATGCATTGTTAGGATCCATAAAAATGTTATGCAGATTGCACATTGAAGGAGGGGCTCTAGTGACTGGGACTTTTCTATGATCAAGCACCTCACAATTCATTAAAAAATGTTAACTATGATGATTTTTACCAAATGAATTTCAAATATTGACGGTGAAAGGCTGATTTTATGCTCTGGGTCTTCATTAAGCATCTATATTTGAGCGTTAGCACCTATTATTTCTGAGTGGCAGCTTGAAGAACGATGGCTGATCTCTCAGTGAAAGGTTCATTGCTGTAGGCGTTCTTGATCAACACGATTTATAAATGAGTCACGCAGACTTCCTCTCTCTACTGCTTCTGTTTTATTCGTCTGTGGATCACGCTGCTTCGAGAGCACATTTGGGCTGCTGGATGAGCTGATTGCATCACTCATCTTAACCTCCTCATTATTTTTTATTCAGTGTCAATACATTTATTTTGTGTGTGTTGGGAAGAACTGCAGAGGACTGTCCAGATCATATTTCACCCTAAAATCCAAAGACAACAAATTATGATTAACATACAATAATAAATTGACAAATGAATATATTAATTGCTACACAAATATATGTATGTCATGTGTTTGGCATGTTAATGGATATGACAATGTTGATAAGTTTGGTTTCTAAGAATAGATCTGCTACACTGCTGCTATTATTATTATTATTATTGCTGTCATTGCTGCTTTGGTTATTGCTGCTGCTCTTATTGTTGCTGCTGCTGTTACTGTTGCTGCTGTTTTTGATGCTGCCGCTCTTATTGTTGCTGCTGCTCTTATTGTTGCTGCTGTTTTGATGCTGCTGTTCTTATTGTTGATGCTGCTGTTCTTATTGTTGTTGCTGCTGTTATTGTTGCTGCTGCTGTTGTTGCTGTTGCTGTTTTTGGATGCTGCTGCTGTTATTGTTGCTGCTACTGTTATTGTTGCTGCTGCTGTTTTTGATGCTGCTGCTCTTATTGTTGCTGCTGCTGTTATTGTTGCTGCTACTGTTATTGTTGCTAATGTTTTTGGATGCTGCTGCTGGTAATGTTGCTCCTGCTGTTACTGCTGCTGCTGTTATTGTTGCTGCTGCTCTTATTGTTGCTGCTGCTGTTATTGCTGCTCCTGTTATTGCTGCTCCTATTATTGCTGCTGCTGTGGTTATTGCTGCTGCTGTTATTGTTGCTGCTGCTGTTACTGTTGCTGCTGTTTTTGATGCTGCCGCTCTTATTGTTGCTGCTGCTCTTATTGTTGCTGCTGTTTTGATGCTGCTGTTCTTATTGTTGATGCTGCTGTTCTTATTGTTGTTGCTGCTGTTATTGTTGCTGCTGCTGTTGTTGCTGTTGCTGTTTTTGGATGCTGCTGCTGTTATTGTTGCTGCTACTGTTATTGTTGCTGCTGCTGTTTTTGATGCTGCTGCTCTTATTGTTGCTGCTGCTGTTATTGTTGCTGCTACTGTTATTGTTGCTAATGTTTTTGGATGCTGCTGCTGGTAATGTTGCTCCTGCTGTTACTGCTGCTGCTGTTATTGTTGCTGCTGCTCTTATTGTTGCTGCTGCTGTTATTGCTGCTCCTGTTATTGCTGCTCCTATTATTGCTGCTGCTGTGGTTATTGCTGCTGCTGTTATTGCGCCAGTTATTGCTGATTCTGCTATTATTAATGCTGCTGCTAGTATTTCTTCTGCTGTTGTTATTGATGCTGTGGCTGTTGTTATTCCTACTGATGCTGTTATTGCTGCTTCTGATGCTGTTATTGTTGCTGCTGCTGGTTTTGTTGCTGCTGTTATTGCTGCTGTGGTTATTGCTACTTTTGTTACTGCTTCTGCTGCTGCTGATGTCATTGCTGTTGTTGCTCCTATAATTGCTGCTTCTGATGTTACTGCTGCTGCTGTTATTACTGTTGTTGCTGCTGTTATTGCTGCTTCTGCTGTTATTAATGCTGCTGCTGTTATTGGTACTGTTGCTGCTGTTATTACTGCTGCTGATGCTGTTAATATTGCTGCTGATGCTGTTAATATTGCTTCTGCTTGTCACTGGAATCTTATCGCATCACATCTAGTTCGGACAAAAAATAAAGTCTAAATGAAGAAATAATGATACTATTTAAATTATATGAGAGTATTTAATGTAATTAGTTAATGCTGATTTAAATGGTTTATGCAGGCAAAAATGACTAATATTTTAATTATAGTTTTTATTATAATTACTTTAAATTGTAATGTTTTTTTTTACAAAATACTACTTTGTGATATTAAATATTATATTAAATTATAAATGCAGAAAAGCAGTAATCAAATACGAATAATGAGAAAGTAAAATGTGTGTACTCTAATATACCAATATTAATTTAGATAAATGTTTATCTATCTTAATTTATATTTCCTTTTGCATTCAAGTAATGAGACTTTCAAGGGAAAATGGTTTTGAAAATAAACATCTCAAATAAGTCATAAAATAAGCTTTGAATTCCCCATAACCTCAATTGTTTTAGGTTGTGAATTGTGAGCCAGACACATGAACACTAGGAAGCGCGTCAGATGTGTCGATGGCCGTGTATCTCCTGGAGCTGCTGTGTTTGTGAGGAGGGTGTGGACTCTGACACGATGCCTTTACATAAGCGCAACGACTCTTAAACCTGCACATGCTGAAATATTGATGTTCTTACAGCAGGGTGTGTCTGTGCGAGCGAAGAGACGAGTGCATGTTCTGCTGTACAAATGCACGTCTGCCTTCAGTGTGCCTGAACAAGCGAGCCTGTAACCTTCCCATAAATCTCTGAAAATGGAACAGCATCATGATTTAAACACTGCCAAGAGAGCTTGAGCCGGCCTGTAGGGTCTGCGCTGCATTTATTTCAAGTCATTGCTGCAAATGCTATCTGGGAATGTTTAGGAAGCAGAATTAATCTAGACAGTTTGTGTGACACTGTTTCCTACAGGACCAGCTGTCTGACTGCATTATTATCAGTAAATAGAGCAGAACCTACAAAAAAACTTCTCCAAGGAAACACTCACACAGTTTAGCCTCTGAGAAACGCACAGCCCAATATACCCAGAACAAAGATGTCACTGGTTGGGTAAGAGGCGTCTAGAAGGTCAGCATCCCAATTAACCCCACTGGCAGCGTTTAACCAGCGGTTCAGGCCTGATTCGAGCAGGGTGGCAGGACATTTAAATGCTCATTATATTGGGCTGAAAGAGCTCAGAGTTCAGCTCAACGCTGCCACAAAACGCCATCGGAGGATTCCAACTCATTAACGGACTGAAGCACCAATGTGTCCAAAAAACTTTTTCTTAATGGAGCGCTCTAACATCATGATACATAATCAAGTAACTTGATTTGAGTTCATTGCTATTAATTAGAAAGTGCACTGCTTCTAATGTCAGCTACTTTCCTCTAGCTCAAATAGCAGAGAGTGGCGCTTGCAACGCAAAGGTCATGGGTTCGATTCCCAGGGAAAGCAAGAACTGATTAGAATGTCAATGTGTTTCTTGAATGCAAGTCGCTTTGGATAAAAGCGTCTGCCAAATGTAAATGTGATGTTTAATAAAGCATCAGTTACTCTAAACCACCACTAGGATAATCGCTATATTCTATTTGAGGTTTACCTACTTGTTGGTTTACACTCGCCATTTCCATTCATTAAAGCAGGGATTTACAAACTGGTTTGTGTCAGTCAAAGCCTTTTGACCTTAAATATTTACCTGTGACATTAAAATGATTTACTTAATTTAACACTTTTGCATGTTCACAGTTGTTCGATGTCAGTTAATGATCACATGACCAAAAAATATTTTTCGGGCCGGATTTACTAAACAGGGCAAATTAGCAAGACAAAAAAAGCACCGATGGGAGTTGAAATCTACGGGCGATGTGCAAATTAAAGAACACTGATCATCATTTCCATAATGACCAACACAATCCACCAAGAGCAGCACAAATTAGCATCTGGATTAAAATTAGCAAGAAATAATGGCAAATACCAGTAAATTGACTAGCGCAAACCTTAGTAAATCACCTTTTGTGATTCATTTAAATGAATTTGTTCCTGAAATGCATATGCAATAAGTTCAGCCGCATAGACAGTAGTTTGCACTGTTAGTAAATCTGGCCTTTTATCGAGATTTCTATTTGAAATGTATTTTAATTTGACACTAAAAACTACTAGGTGGTTTCAATCCATGTTTAGTTTATTGTTTTTAAATTACATTTTTAAATCCAATGGTTTCTATATTTTACCCAAACATGGGTTGAAACAACCCAGTCTTTATTTTTAAGTTAAGCTTTCTGATTTAATTCATTATTATCTTTTTGTCAATTCGCAAAAAGCCCAGTTTGGGAAACCCTGAATTAAAGCTTTTGAAATAAGTGGACGACACACTTTGTGAAATATAATAGAAAAAGATCTGCCCTCATGGAAGTAAAAATGCTTTTTCTAATCCTTCCTTAAATGTGCATCAATGAGATTTGTTTTCACCAGTTTTATGTCCCAGAAAGTGAAAACGGTGCATCTAATCGCTTAACGCCTGATTTAAGGAATCATTCATTGTCTGAGCACAAACGCAGCAGGACGAGGCACACAAACGTCAGATACTAGAGAATAGAAAGGTTTAGAGGTTTAACCCAAACTTGACTCACATAAATCACAGTCGCCGAGTATTGCAGCACTTCAAATAAACGGCATTAGGCATTGTAATGCGTCCCTGCATCACAATAATCTGACGTTAATATAGGCATCGTGGGACTGATTTGAATGTCTTTGTGCATTACCTGCGAGGGATGGAGGTAAGGTTCTGGCGATGCCAGGTTGGTTTGCACGGACAGACTCTTTTCCAGAAGCGCCTGAGGAAATGCCAGTCTGTCCAGGGTGGCACGCTTCCAGTGGCTTTCCTGCTGCGCCAGTGCCTCGTCTTCGCTGAAAGCCCGAACCACCGGGCCCGGCAGCGGCAGAGGCATCGCCCCGTCACTTTCATACCCGTCTTTCGCTCCCTGATCAGAGGACACGCCCCCTCGCTGATGTAGCATCTGCTGAGCCTCCCATGCCAGCCGGGCTTGAGTGATCATCGCCCCGAGACCTGATCCCATGCCTTCCCCCTCTCCTCCCGGCAAAGACGGCTTCCGGTTCTTGCGTTTTCGGTTGCCACCGTTGAGGTCATGACTGTGCTGTAGAGTAAAGGAACCACCGTAAGAAAATCCAGCGGATAGGCTATTTGAACTGGTCGTCCCGTAGCTCATCAGACGTTCTGTTGTCCTAAATCGAGGGGAGGAGC
>JAWRVZ010000414.1:35000-47500 GCA_037043235.1 Rhodeus uyekii | reverse complement strand
CAGCCGCCATCTGCAGCAATTACTGACCGCGCTTTACAAAGACGCCCTTTACAAGGTGCCACTAATCATGCGGCGGGACTTAAAGCCGTCACTCAAACACTCGCAGAGCGGTCAAGACGAGCACAAACCGCAGCACAAACACACAATTACTCAGAGCAAAACTGTGGCGTATGATTGCCCTCATGTCAAAGGAGCACAAAAATCATGTTTTGCATTCTCAGAAATGGCTCAAACACTTTGTCCTTCAGTGTAATTGCATCCATATATTCCCGAGACAGACTGCAAAAAAAGACTATTTTAGTCTCTACAAATTCTTAAATCATCACATTTATATGAGAAGAATATTAAGGAAATATTAAGTCTAGTTGTCAGAAAAAATGAGTGAGTTTAAGTTTAAAACAAGAAGCAAATGGGGTTAGAAAAATAAACTTAATCCAAAGGGAGTAAAATTATCATTTTTAATACATTTTCCAGTAAAAAAGATTGTAGAAATGCACTAATATAAAATATATTTATCGATATTGATTACTCGCATTGATGTCGATAAATTGATTTTAGCTCCCAAATTCCCAAATGATGAAAAGGAAACCCTTTTATTGGTTACACTATAATATAAGAGGTTACGATTAACAGCTGAGGTTTAATATTAAACTGCTCCCTTTTTTTCTCTGCTATAGTGTTGTTATCGTTAATGTTATCTGAATAAAACTATACAATAAAATATAAGTATTAGATGAGAAACTTGAAAATGTAAATGAAAATTTGAAATGTTGCCTGAAACCTGAAGAAATAAATAAAGCATTTATTTTTATAAATATAATATATATTATAAATTAAATTTATAATACTAAAAAATTTTAAGCTAAATGGAAATCGAATTCAATAAAAAATAGCACATACAATTACTAATATATATATATATATATATATATATATATATATATATATATGATTTTTTTTTTTCTAAATAAAGCTAAATGTAAAAACCTAAATATGATATGGTATATTTATTTTCAAATAGGCCTATAATAATCACTCAAATAAAAATTGCACATAAGCTTTCGTCTTCACAACAAATGTATTTAAAGATACAAAGACGATATAGGGGATGTTTTGTGTAGGGGGGAAATCACAGACCTGGCAACCCTGGCTTGAACTACGTCAAATAGAGCTTTTAATGTTGCTATTTTTTAACTGTTAATGAGTTATTGTTGCATTAATTTTCTCTAAGTTCATTTTCTTCACACACAGTTGCATGGTTTTCCACACCCTTTTGATTGACAGGCTATAATCAAACCTGATCATCAGCTGATAGTGAAAATAATAATAGTTGTTATCTGCCGATACGGATTACTGGCCGTTTCACAGAAAATTTATTTAAAGATATATATATATATATAAAAAGACCTGGCAACCCTGGCTTGAGCTAAGGCCGAATTCAGAGTTAAATAGAGCTTTTAACATCGCTATTTTTTTAAATGAGTTTTAATGAGTTATTATTGCATTAACTTGCTCTAAGTTCATAAAAATAAAAGCGCTAAGCTCTGATACATCAATGCATTGCATCTCTACTTAATATCTTAAATAATTTTTTGTCAAGATTTAAGAATGTTTTGATATCAACACAAAAGTATAGGAGGAAGAGCATCATTTTTTTGCAGTGCAGAAGGTCAAAGGTCACGTGGTAATCATCTTCTCATCAGTCTATTAACCTCTCCAGGTCCTTTCTATCCATTTCTATCCATATATAGAGAGATATCTTCATCTGTCCTTCCTCTCCACAGATAAAGCAGAGGACGGGGATTTAACGTGACGAAAACACTCGGCAAATGACAATGAGAGTTCATCTGATAACAGCAGGAAGAGTTTAACACAGACGTGTGACTTCAGGCTTCAGCAGAATCATAAATCAGCACTTAAGAGCTTCGTGGCAAACCTTGAAAGGTTTACACGCTATCGCTAAAAATCTGTTTCTCTGTGTAGGCTATACAAAGGATTTGTACTTCTCTGCAAGGCGACTGTTTCTCTTCACAGCAAATGAGAGAAAGAACAGGCAGAATTCAGAGAAAAGGAAGAGGAGAGAGAGACAGATCCTCAGTGAAGTGAGACGGATGCTGGTATTAGACCCATAATTCTCCATGTTATGCGTCACCTTGGCCGCAAACCTCATTTTAGAGACTGTACACTGTTATGATGGTGTTCGCACGAGTCGCGCATCAGCTCATGGCTGTGGAGTTAAACTGACCGCTCACTCTCAGCATTAATGCTTCTACACACATGAATGACATCTGTTAGCAACCACTCAATAATGCCCTAGAAACAACCTACAAACCCCTACTAATGTGTGTGTGTGTCTGTGAGTCTGTGTGTGTGTGTGTGTGTGTGTGTGTGTGTGTGTGTGTGTGTGTGTGTGTGTGTGTGTGTGTGTGTGTGTGTGTGTGTGTGTGTGTGTGTGTGTGTGTGTGTGTGTGTGTGTGTGTGTGTGTGTGTGTGTGTGTTTGTGTGTTTGTGTGTGTGTGTGTGTATGTTTGTGTGAGTAAGTGTTTGTGTCTGTGTGTGTGTGGCTCTGTGTGTGTGTGTGTGTGTGAGTGTGTGTCTCTCTGTGTGTTTGTGTGTGTGTGTGTGTGTGTGAGTGTGTATGTGTGTGTATGTTTGTATGTCTCTCTGTGTGTGTGTGTGTGTGTGTGTGTGTGTGTGTGTGTGTGTGTGTGTGTGTGTGTGTGTGTGTGTGCGTGTGTGTTTGTGTGCATAGCAACGTCCTAGCAACAATCTAGAATATTCTAGAAACTATACAGCAACATAGTAGCATCCACCCAGGTATCCCTAGTAACCACATAGCAATATCCTAACAACCACTTAGAATTCCCAATTAACCTCAAACCAGCATCCAATCACCCATCCAGAAATCCCTAGTAACTGCATAGAAGCCTCCTAGCAACCTCCCAGAATACTCCAAGAACTGTATAGCAACACCTTAGAAACTAATCAAAATTGCCTAGTTACCACCTAGAATATTCCAGCAACAGCATAGCAACGTCCTAGCAAGCACCTAGTTACCTCAATTTCCAAGCACCCACACAGAAGTCCTTAGCAACTGCATAGCAATCTCCTGGCAACCTGTCAGAATACACCAGTAACCACATAGCAACACCCTAGAAACTAACCAGAATTCTATGGTAACCATTAACAACCTTCTAGCAACCACCAAGAAAATTGTATCAACCGCGAGCACCAAGAATTCCCTAGTTATCTCATAAAAAAAGCAACCTACAAACCCAGAATCCCTTAGTAACCACATAGCAATGCCCTAGAAACTACCCAGAATTCCCAAGTAACCACTTGGCAACATACCAGCACCAACCCAGAATTCCCTTGTAGCTGCTTAGGAACATTTTAGCACCGACCCAGAAAACCTTTGTAGCTGCATAGCAACGTCCTAGCGACTGTATAGCTGTATAGCAACCATCCCGAACTCCCTAGCAGCCGCAAAGCAACACACTTGCAAGTACCCAAAACTCTCCAGTAACCACATAGCAACATACTAGAAACCACCCAAGATACCTTGGTAACCGCATAAGCACAGCTGCAAGCACATAAAACTCTCCAGAAATTATCCTAGCATCCACCCAGAACAGTAAACCTCATTGCAACATCTAAGCAACCACCCAGAACTCCATAGTAACTCCATAGCAAAATACTAGCAACAACCTAGAATCCCTGACTGACCGCATAGCAACTCCTTAGAAACCAACCAGAATACCTTAGTAGCCACTTGGAACCATACCAGCAACCACCCAGAACTCCATAGCAACTGCAACTACAGGAACATATTGGCACCAACCCAGAACATTTTAGTAACTTCAAAGCAACGCCCTAGCAACAACCCAAAAAAGTCTTGGTAACTGCATAGCCACACCCTTAACAAACTACCCAGAATTTACTAGTAACCTAAAAAAGCAGCATCCAAGCACCCCCCGGAAATCCCTAATAACCACCTAGAAACCTCCCAGAATACCACAGGAACCGCATAACAACACCCTAGAAACTACCGAGATTCCATAGTAACCACCTAGCAACCTCCCAGAATACCACAGGAACTGCATACCAATACCCTAGAAACTACCAAATTCTATAGTAACCACAGAGATTCCATAGTAACCACCTAGCAACCTCCCAGAATATTCTAGTAAGCGCCTAGCAGCCAGAACTATATTTTCTAAAGAAAATTTTCTTTTTATGTTATGATGTGACATAACTATCCGTAACTGTACAGTTTTTCTGCAAAAGCACCATTTAGATTGAACTTTACAGCGCAAACAACAAACACTTTTCCTGAATAATTCAAGCGCTTCAAGTACTTTAGCAAAGCATCCGAGCTGCACATTTCTGCTTTAAGCGGCTCTCGGCATACGGGACTTCAGTGAAGGTGTTCTCCGTTTGTGTTCAGCCAAAGCTGAGAAAGACAGGATGAAAGAAAAGCGGAGCATCAGGCCAGAGAGCGACGAGTCAATCAGGCCTGTCGCCGTAAAAGTCAATTAGTAGAATGGACACTGACATCTAATTTCAAACAGAATTAATGGAGCAATCACTGTCCTGAACTCATGAAGTAAAATCTATTTATAGATCAGGATCAAAGATAATCCAGTGCGGTCAGAGCTGAACTTTCAAGACATTTTGCACAATTAGTTCACAAAATACGGGAAAAATTAAATCTAATTTACAGAAAATTATTTAGAAAGGAGGTGCTAATAAACCTGAAAATCTCTCGGGAGTTCAAATGAGATATAATCTGATAAGAAACTGAATAAAACTAAATGTTACACTAAAAACTGACTATTTTCAAAGAAACAGCAAGTAACAAAAAAATGTACGGTAAACAAAATTTATTATCCAATAATAAATATTCAACAGTGTAGTTATTGATAAACTTTAAGAAAAATACACAATACAAATATAATAAAAACATTAACAACTTTTGTTTGTGTTTAGTTTAATTTATTAATGTTATAATCTTCATTAATTTTATAATCGTGTGCATGTTTAAAAATATATATTTTATTTTAAATGTACATTAAAATGTAAAATGTACATCATAATCTCAACAAAAAAATTTACAGTATACTTTGTGCTTGTTGATCAAAATTAACATATATAACAACAAAAAAATGCTATAGAAAGGTGTACTTAGTTAAATTTAATTAATTATAAAAAAATTAATTTAATTATTATTGTACTTACTATAAAAAATTACTTACATTGTAGTTAAACTTGCAAATTAAAGAAAATATATATCCAAATAACAATAACTTTTGTATATACAGGTATATTTAGTTTAATTTCATTAATTTTTATAATCGTGTGCATGTTTAAAAATATATATTTTATTTTAAATGTACTGTACATTAAAGACCGAAAAAGTATTTCCTTGTAAAATGTACTTAATAATCTCTGAGGAAAAAAATTGTACTTTGTGTTTATTGATCAAATTTAATTTCCTGTAAATTAAATAATTAAAAAATGTATATAAAAACTATGTTTTGCTATAGACAGGTGTACTTAGTTTAATTTGAATTTCAATTGTTATGATTACTAAGATAAACATTGTAGTTTATGCTTATTGATAAACTTGCAAATGAAAGAAAATATAAATCAAAATAACTTTGTATATACAGGTATAGCTTTGGTGTATACCAATATATTTTGGTATATACAGGTATATTTAGTTTAACATTTGATGAAATTATCATTATGACTGTAATCTTGCGCATGTTTGAAAGTATATTTAAAAAGATGTACATTTATAAAACTGTATCACAAGGTCAGAATGAGAAGGATGTGTTATTGTGGGGGCGGATGCTTTCTCTCAGCTCTTTTCCACAGAATCATCTGACACCTCGCCCTACTGATCATCATTTATCATGATAAAACAAGCTCTGCTCGCTTCTCTGGATCTCTCGCCGCCTCGGATTCATCAGATACGTGTCGCATTAGCCCTACACTCATCATGTCCTTCACACAAGCTGAGAAACCTGGAGACACAGCGTGTGCGACTGCAGTGAACAGACGGAAGCCGAATTTATGGCGCACATACGACAAACAGGATGTTACGGGTTTTTCAGTGGCTGCTGGAGAAAACAAAGCTGGTTAATGGTTAATATAGTACTGATATTGATATTATATGGATAAAGCACAATCATTTGGCTCTCAAAGATCATTAGGAAGGGCCTTGAGTCACTATGTAAGTGTTTATATTGCAATAATGACTGCATAAATCCAGTAATACCTTGAGATACTAATTGTTATTAAAACTAATAAGGGAGTTTTTTTATAGGGCCGGAACGAATAAAAATTTTTTCTGTTATTTCTTACAAGGCAAAATGATTTGAGATACGAGCAAATCGAGTTATGAGCTCGTCCTGGAATGGTATGCTCGTATCTCAAGGCATTTTGCCTTGTAAGAAATAACAGAAAAAAAATGTATCCGTTCCGGCCCTCTAAAAAACTCCCATATTAGTTCTAATAACAATGGAAAAAACATGTTTTTAATTGCTATAGAGACACACACACACAATTACAGTATATAAGGATTCCTGTGATATAAAATAAAATATGGTTTTAATTATGAGTTCTTTCCTTCGAGACAGACGATACAGTAGCGGCTAATGACGGCATGTGCGGAGGAGGAGGAGGAGGAGGAGGAGGAGGGATAAGGTAGATAACACAAACACAATACGGGAGACTCGTGGGAGATGCATACGAAAGTAGACTATGGCGAAATATCCATGCCAAAAAAAAGAGCGCAAAACTGATGTTTACTCGCACGTAAATTACATCCGCGAGCGAATAACAGATCGACACATGAAAAAACAGGAGCCACTTTAAGCTCATTTTAATCCTTCGCACACATGAGATCTCATCTGCACACAATACACACGCATGACAACTCATCTGCTCGTATCTCAAATATTTACTCGTATCTCAAAGCAAAAATTGCTGGAAGGCTTGCTCGTATCTCGGAACGCTTGTATCTCAAGGTATTACTGTATTTATTTACTCAGAATGAACAAAAACAGAGTGTGTTGTGAAAGTGCAGTCAGGAACTGACACAAAGCGAATTGACCAAAATATTAGAACGATCGAGTGTAAGGCTGATTTCTCAGGCTATATCTGTCCATTATGATCAGGATCAGCCAACAACTGCTCCATGTTTACTCCTAGGTTTCAGTTGCGTCAGAATTGTCAGGGGATTATTCACTGTCACGAATCAAAGACGACGATGAAGATCAAAAGACACTTTAATGAAGACACGGGTAACAGTAACAGCAGTGTTTCCACAAACGGGTGGCAAACACAAACAACAACCGACAAACTGAGGGGTGAACAGGGACGTCAAACGACAAACATGTAACTGATGAGTGGCAGGAGAAACTAAAACAAAGGAACATGTGACTGAAAAAAGACGAAATAAGAGTCCTGGACCAGTAACGGCGTGACATGCACATGGTTCATAATGTTAACACATAAAGCGGGATACAAATATCTGAACACATGATATTTATTTTCATTTAAAGCCTTTAAATGAATTCAGAAAGCCTTTTTGTGAGCGACACCGGTGGCCGTTCAGAGAATTGCAGCTCGCACTCACGCACACGTAACGCCCAAGAAACTGAACGTGATTCAAGACTTGATAAATTCACAATATATTCTGCTTAGAATACAAAATAAGTTGTAAATACCTTTGCAGAGGTATAATGTTAATGATGAAGAGCCACTGATGAGAGCAACGGCTACATGAATGTGTGAATATGAGCTGCTCACTTTCCTCTCAATAACACAATAAACACAACATCAGGTCAATCACACGGTTATGATAGTTTATTATAAAGTATATCTGAGACTGTATAAATCTGGCTGTGTGAGACTATAGATTAAATGAATCCCTTTCTTTCTTCATGATCTTACAGCACAGAACGGCTCTTTCTGTTTCCCTGAACATTGTATAAGCATTGGTTTATCTGACACTGATTTCGGACAAACTATCTTGCAGCTGGCGTGTAAATGCAGGTACATTCATGGTAAAAGCCAGAACGCCATTGCTTGCATGTACAGCATATTTCTGTGTGTATCGGTTCATTCGTTCTGCTCATTTCCCGGTAATATTACTGTGACATGGGCTTTTGATCATATTGAAGCATCAATGCACATTTACATTCATGCATTCATCAGACACTTTTATCCAAAGCGACTCAAGAAACACATTGATATTCTAATCAGTTCTTGCTTCCCTGGGAATCGAACCCATGACCTTGATGTTGCAAGCGCCACACGCTCTACTGTTAGACACACAGGAAAGAAACGAGATGTTATAACTGTACTGAATTAGAAAGGAAGTTCACTGTACATGCATTGAAAAATCCCCACTGACTGAAAACTACAATGCAGAAAGGAAAAAATGCATCGTCTCAGTTGTGAGTTGTCTCCAGACCAATGAAACGCCAAGTTGGAGAAGTAACGTGAAATCAGAATAGCTGATCAGAATGAGCCTCCCTCGGGACGCTGGGCGAGTCTCTCCCGTCACTCATCGCTGCCGTTTTTAAGGGCTGGATCCGTCACACAGCCGCTGGCCTGCGTGTGTGTGCGGGATTACTCCAAGTCAATCAGTAATCCCACAGGACGCAGCCAGAAATAATTAATACGCACATTCCCAGAAAGATTTGTTACAGTTTTCTAACAAGTTGCCCTCTGTCAGGCTTCCAATCTCAGCGGACAGATTATTTAAGATGCGTAAAACGAAAATAAACGTGATCTGCTGCCGTTTCCAAACGCTTGAGACACATGATGTCACTGCTGGATTTGAACGGGATTACCAGGACATTAAAGATCTCGATTTCTGCGATCGGCTTGAAAAGCTTCGATCACGATATAAAATCATCAGATTGCACACACACGTTTTTACTCACCAATATAAGTTCAGCAATTTCAACTTTTATTTTCAAGTATACAAGATTCAACTTGTTTCTTAAAGTCAGTTCAGTGCAATTTAAGTAGAAATACATTCACATTCATTATCAGAGGCTTTTATCATCGCATTCAAGAAACACATTGACATTCTAATCAGTTCTTGCTTTCCCTGAGAATCGAACCCGTGACCTTGATGTTGCAAGCACTGCTCTCTAGAGTTTGAACGACAGGAAAGTAATCTTAAAGTGATCTTATATTTTGCCCAATTCTTCAAAATTGAAAATATAAATACTAGAAAACACTATTGCAGTCTTTCTACTGGAATATTCGGCATTTAATTCAATGTAAATTCACTAGTAAGTTCTGAGTGTAAATGTTTCTTAAAGAGCTGGATATGAATTCATACAGCAGAATAACACATGTTAAACGCTCATGTGTTGGACTGGAGACAAATGCTTGAATTGTCCGGCTGCAAACGTGCCATTTGAGTCTGAAAATAGAGCTTCTCCTGCTTTGAGCATCTGTCCGAAAAATACAACTGTCCAAATAAGCATTTCGATCATATTTTGAGTGTTACGGGTGCTATAAATATCAAACACACACACACGGACGCTGCAGTTGTCGCCTGATTGCTCTTCCATGCCTGTATTTCTCACAGAACGACCGTCTGTCTTTGAGAATCAACTTTAAAGGCCACAAGCCATTGTTGGCATTGGTGGCATTATGCAGATTCATGAGCCGTGCAGCTGTTCCAGACGCTAGACGCTGCAGCCAGCGCAGGATATCAGCAATAATGATGACACTAATTAATAAATATTCGAATGACGTGCGTTACTATCTATCTATCCATCCATCCATCCATCACTCTATGTTTCAGAACAGAACTTTAATGTCATCTATGTTTTATTGAACTACGGGCGACTGAATCCCTGCGACTCATTTCAGAGGTCTAGAAATTTTGAGCTATTTGGGTTTTTGGGTCAGTTTTATCGGTCAAGAAATCATGGTTTGCAGTCTTGTGCACACACACACACACACACTCTCTCTCTCTCTCTCTCTCTCACTCACATGCTCAAACACACTCGCACACACTCTCTCACACACGAACACTCTCTCTCTCACTCGCTCGCACACTCAAACTCAATCAAACTCAATCATACTCACACACACTCGCACACACTCTCTCACACACACACACTCGCACACACTCTCTCACACACACACACACTCTTTCACACACACAAACTCAAACACACTCAAACACACTCACACACACTCGCACGCACACACACACACACTCGCACACACACACACTTGCACACATTCTCTCACACAAACACTCGCACACACTCTCTCACACACACACACTCACTCACTCACACGCTCAAACACACTCGCACACACTCTCTCACACACACACACTCAAACTCAAACATACTCACACACACTCGCACACACTCAAACACACACACGCACACACTCGCACACACTCAAACACACACACACACACTCAAACACACTCACACACACTCGCACGCACACACACTTGCACACACTCTCTCACACACACACTGGCACACACACTCGCACACACTCTCTCACACACACACTCACACTCACTCACTAACACGCTCAAACACACTCGCGCACACACACACTCTCTCACACACACACTCTCACACTGATTTCTTATGGTTCACTACATACAGAATTCCGAACATTCCAAGCTTTGTAAAATTATTCCCCCACAGACTCCCTGGAACCTTCTGTCATTCACACACACACACACACACACACAGCCTATTGAGACATTAACACCCTTCCCCCAGCTCATAGATTCACACATCTCAAACAAACCACCTGCTCCATCATTTCAAACACACACACACCAAAATATGAAAGAAAATCCCACATTTGAGTGATCTGACCTTGAAATGCATCTGGAAAAAGATGGAAGTGTCGGTGTGCAAAACATGAAGGGAAGGTGTGAGTGAGAGAGTGTGTGTGTGTGAGAGAGAGAGAGAATGAGTGTGTGTGTGTGTGTGTGTGTGTGTGTGTGTGTGTGTGTGTGTGTGTGTGTGTGTGTGTGTGTGTGTGTGTGTGTGTGTGTGTGTGTGTGTGTGTGTGTGTGTGTGTGTGTGTGTGTGTGTGTGTGTGTGTGTGTGTGTGTGTGTGTGTGTGTGCGTGCATGTGTGTGTGTGTGTGTGTGTTTGTGTATGATTGCTGACTAAAATCCACCCTGATTGAGTCTCTTATTTCCACAAAATAATTCATTTCATAAGCCGCAGTTTAAGTGAATCAGGTTTTCAAAAACGCGCTGATTATGTCGATGCGCATAAAAACCGCAAACACATCCTGAGGCTTCCGTTCACAAAGAAACGTTCGTGTCTTCTGAAACTTTGCTGCCTAACGAGACGCTCCCGACACACAGATCCCAGCAGGAAACACAATCATCCTGCTGCCGCTAAACCGTACTTTACTTGAGCTTCAGCGCAGATTTACACATCCTTTGTCAGGGCGGCCATCCCATAATGCACTGCAACACACTCATTTTCAACATGTATTTTATACAATTATCTGAGAGCTGAAGTATTAAAAAAGGGGGAAAGAGAAAAGAAATAAAGCTATTTGGAAATTGAACAAAATAAATATACAGTGGAGTTCACTTATCCTGACTCTCGGTTAACTCGCCAATACTATTATCTCGACGTTTTTGAAGTGGAACCGCCAAACTCCCAATTTGTCTTAGTATTTTCTTGTGGGTTATGTCGATTCTTTAATGTCGCTGAACCCTGATATCTCCAGCACAAAAGAGGGACAAATTTGCCACTTCACATGGTTATCTCGTGACTGAGAGTTCACTGCGCATGCGCTGAGTTCGCGTTGCACGTGAATCTCCAGTGGTGCCGCGCAGCCGCAGAAGAACTTGCGGACAGTGTTGCCAACTTTGCGCCTTTGTCTCTATATTTAGCGAGTATTCAGACCACTCTAGTGACGCATTTTCAAAAAAGCGACTAGCGACAAATCTAACGACTTTATCTGGAGTTATTGGAGACTTTTGGAAACTCTCTGAAGTGAAAGCACATCTCGTTCTTACGCTTCTCAACGAGCAGCGAGTGCTGCCACATCCCAATCCCAAAGCCTCATCCGCTTCTGTGTCACATAAAGCCCGCCTTCTCTGATTTGATTGGTGTTCTTAAGTATTTTGACATTAGTCGGTAATGAGTATGAGGCTTAGATGAACACACACACACCTGCTTCTGTTCTGACGCGCGCTCTGCTCAGCGCCGCTGCGGATTGAACAACCTGGTTATTAAAAGACGGACGAAGCCGAATTTGTTAAGAAAGCACATTAGATAGGCAGAACGCAAGAAAGTATGCAATCTAGTACAGCGTGATGACCTCACTAATATGTTATGAGTTTACGCTGTGAGTGAAATTGTGTTTGCAATGTTGGAGAATATAATTAAAGATTTGTATGGAGAATCAAAGGTGTTTTTTATTGTATACTGGTAAATCTCTGCTGTTAGTTGGTGCAC
>JAWRVZ010000414.1:7500-30000 GCA_037043235.1 Rhodeus uyekii | reverse complement strand
TCACAAAGCTCGAATCATTTCAAATTGGTTTCTTGAACATGACAATGTTCACTGCACTAAAATGGCCCCACAGTCACCAGATCTCAACCCAATAGAGCATATTTGGGATGTGGTGGAACGGGAGCTTCATGTCCTGGATGTGCATCCCACAAATCTCCATCAACTGCAAGATGCTCCTATCAATATGGCCAACATTTCTAAAGAATGTAGAATGTCTGTAAATGTCAAGTTATGTTGCGTTATATGCATTATATATAAATATATTTTTCGATTACATTCATGCATTTATCACACACTTTTATCATTGCATTCAAGAAACACATTGACGTTCTAATCAGTTCTTGCTTTCCCTGGGAAATAAATATAAATACACTTGGTCTCTAAATAATGTCTTGTAGTTTTAATGTTTGGTTTAGTTTGATATCTTATATGCTAATCTATAAGTGTGCATTACAAATGAGCGAGCAAAGGGCCGGTCTGTTTAAATATCATTAGTGTGATGGAGTGTCTTCTGTTGACCTTGCTGAGAAATCCTGCAAACCACCAGCGGCTGCTCAGCTCAATATCACGAGTCATCTGTAAAAATTATGCTTATTATCATCATTTTACCACTTTAAATGAGACGGGTATATTTTAGGAGCACAGAGCTGGTTTCACATCATCTCAATTATAATCAACTACTAAAAACACCGAACGAGATTCCTTCCCCAGCTGAGCTGAGAGCTGCGCCCCACGTGTGCTTCTGCTCACACACACTGCATAACGGCCGGTCAGGCGTGTGTAACAGCGCAGATCGATCCGCTGGTATAGTGTGAGCGCCGGCTCTACAGCAGCTCGTCCCACAGTAACGTGTCGCTCCTCGTGTGTCATGATGAAGATAGTGGGTCAACAAGCTCCTCTTCCTCATGAACTCTTTAAACTCAACAGATCTGATTTATTACTGGAGGATGATTATTAACTCAGATCTGAATGGAGTTGCAATTAGAGATGCACCATATTTCTATTTATCCACCCGTCCATCCAGACACCCACCCACCCATCCATCCATCCAACCATCCATCCATCCACCCATCCATCCATCTAACCATCCATCCACCCATCCACCCATCCATCCACCCAGACACCCACCCACCCACCCATCCATCCATCTAACCATCCATCCACCCATCCATCCACCCAGACACCCACCCATCCATCCATCTAACCATCCATCCATCCACCCATCCATCCATCTAACTATCCATCCATCCACCCATCCATCCATGTAACCATCCATCCACCCATCCATCCATCCACCCATCCATCCATCTAACCATCCATCCATCCACCCATCCATCCATCTAACCATCCATCCATCCACCCATCCAGACACCCGCCCACCCACCCATCCATCCATCTAACCATCCATCCATCCACCCATCCATCCATCCATCCATCCACCCAGACACCCACCCATGCATCCATCATCCACCCATCCATCCATCCATCATCCACCCATCCATCCATCCACCCATCCATCTAACCATCTAACCATCCATCCATCCACCCATCCATCTAACCATCTAACCATCCATCCACCCATCCATCTAACCATCCATCCATCCACCCATCCATCCATCCATCCATCCACCCATCCATCCATCCATCCACCCACCCACCCACCCACCCATCCATTCATCTAACCATCCACCCATCCATCTAACCATCCACCCACCCATCCATCCACCGATCCATCCATCTAACCATCCATCCATCCACCCATCCATGCATCCAGACACCCACCTACCCATCCATCCACCCATCCATCCATCCATCCATCCATCAATCCATCATCCATCCATCCACCCATCTATTCATCCACCCACCCATCCACCCATCCATCAATCATCCACCCATCCATCCAGACACCCACCTACCCATCCATCCATCCACCAATCCATCCACCCACCCATCCATCCATCATCCACCCATCATCCACCCATCCATCCATCCATCTATGTAACATTTTTAATGCTATCATTATCAGCCCGATATGAACATTTGGCGGATATATTAAAGCAGATAAACAGTGCATTATATCCTTCTGCTGAGACACTTCAGATGGTTTTTGAATTGCTTGAAATATGACTGGAATAAAAAAACGGATATAAAGGAAAATACAGTCACAGTGCAAGTATTTCATATCAGCTACATAAAGTTGAGAACATCATTATAATTGTGTGTTTGGGATTTTAATGGTGAGAGCTTTGTTTTTGTCTCTCCAACATTATATAAAAATGTAGATTTAGATTTATGTATCTGCTATCAGCTTTCAAATAAAAATAATTATGGGTTATCGTATCGGACAAAACTAAAAAAAACTAAAAACTAATAAAAATGAATGAAAAAAAAACAGAGAGAAAAAACAGATTGATTCCCAGGGAAAGCAAGAACTGATTAGAATATCAATGTGTTTCTTGAATGCAAGTCGCTTTGGATAAAAGCATCTGATGAATGCAGAAATGTAATCCATGACGGATAATATTTGAGAAGGCATAATGGGGCACTTTACTAAATAATATAATACTAGCCTAGATAAATAGCACTGATGTAGCTCTGCTGACCCGAGAGCAGGTGTTTGTCAGGGCAGGGCGAGCGGCACCTGTGCACATCATGCTTTGAATGCCACAGCCACAACACAATGACATTCATACTGACCACAGGATAAACAGCACAGCGCTTTCCAAGAACGGGACGAAACACGTCTGCCTTCCACCCACCTGTGCTTTCATCCATTCACACACGCAACCTCTTTCTGCAAAACATCACACGCCTCTCTCTGACGCACGCTAGGGATGGGAATCTGCACAGATCTCTCGATTCACTATGATTCATGATCATGATTCACTAAGCTCTATGATTCTGATTCATTTTCTGGAACCGCTTTACATTGATATTAACATATCAAGCTATTTAAATTAATGATTCCGTCACTCAGAGTCAATATTTGATGCTGCTTCTGCGATTACAGCGAAGGATTCATCAGACTGATTATACAGTGACTCCTAAGTTCATGATTCTTTTGAATCAATCGTTAAAGAGTCACTTGTTCATGAATTGGAATACGTAAATAAGTTACGCTGTATGTTTGTGATTCACTAAAATAAACCAATTTGTGATGATAGCAATGGTGTGATGTCACTTATATAAATAAGAGATGCAGGGTATCGGTATCGGACGATATATATGTTAATTTGTACTGTTATCATTAACAGTAATTAAAATCTGTCTGATATATTAAAGCTGATAAATAATCTTACATTACACAAAATTACATTTACAAAGGCTCTCAAAAATTACATAAAGATTTAGATTTATCGACCAATGTATCAGTATCGGCCAAAATGTTCATACACACACACACACATATATATATATAACCTAACCTAACACATACACATATACACACATACACAAACACACATCGGTACATACAGTGTGTGTGTGTGTGTGTGTATATGCGTGTACGTGTATATATATATATATATATATATATATGTGTGTGTGGTGTGTGTGTGTGTGTGTATGTGTGTCTCTCTCTGTTTCTGTATGTGTGACTCTGTGTGTGTGTGTGTGTGTGTGTGTGTGTGTGTGTGTGTGTGTGTGTGTGTGTGTGTGTGTGTGTGTGTGTGTGTGTGTGTGTGTGTGTGTGTGTGTGTGTGTGTGTGTGTGTGTGTGTGTGTGTGTGTGTGTGTGAGTGTCTCTGTGTGTGTGTGTGTGTGTGTGTGTGTGTGTGTGTGTGTGTGTGTGTGTGTGTGTGTGTGTGTGTGCGCGCGCGCGCGCCTCTGTGTGTGTGAGTGTCTCTGGGTGTGTGTGTGTGTGTGTGTGTGTTTGTGTGTGTGCCTCTGTGTGTGTATGTGTGTGTGTGTGTGTGTGTACACGGAGGGTCCCTGTTCACCCGTTTCATGGCCAACGCTTTGTTTGATAAACACAAGAAGGTTTCCAATAAAAATGACACTCCGCATTCCCTCATGGATCTCTGACTTCCTCAAGAGCAGCTGATCAGCGCGAGACCCGCCGGATAACGCGTGAGGGTCGCGCGCCGCAGGTGTCCGCATCCCTGTCATGACATTTGGCTTAAAATAGGATGCCGCGCGTCCTCGCATCGCATCGCCCCACCGTGCGCGCGCCTCGGGGATGCGTGTCCGCGTCTTTACGGAAAATCAACAATAAGCCGGTGCGGGAGCGCATGGGTGTGGAGGTGCACGCGCACAGTACATACAGAAACGCATCATATTTAAGAGATGCCGTGACCATCGTTCAGCGCGCGGTCCCGCGGCATCGCGATCACTAAATCACCGCATTCGCTGCACCGGCGACGCTCGCGTTTACCTCTCAGCCATGGTGCCTCTTGTTCCCGCTTTAGCACGCAGTGAAAGTAATCCACAGGACGCCAGTCATGGTGAAAGAGGCTCCGCCGCCGCCGCAGTGAGAGCGAGTGAGCGCGGATCCGGTGCACGCGCTGTCCGCCCGCGTCTCCGTCACTACCGACAACCTGACGTCATTTTGCGCTTCTAGCAGGCGAGCGCGCGGGGAGGAAAGAGCAGGGGTTACCATGGCAACCCGAGAACGCCGGCGCGCATCTCGAACTGTGGAATCATGCGAAATCTGTCCATCTATCTATCGCTCTCCATCTATCCATCCATCCATCCATCTATCTATTTCTCTCTCCAACTATCTATCATCCATCTATCTATTTCTCTCTCCATCTATCTATCATCCATCCATCCATCCATCCTTCTATCTATCTATCCATCCATCTCTCTCCATCTATCTATATATCTATCTCTCTCTATCTATCTATCTATCCATCCATCTATCTATTTCTCTCTCCATCTATCTATCTAACATCCATCCATCTATCCATCCATCTATCTATCTATCTATCCATCTCTCTCTCTCTCCATCCATCTATCTTTCTGTCTATCCATCTATTCATTCGTCCGTTTGTCTATCTATCTATCCATCCATCTCTCTCTTTCTCCATCGATCTATCTATCTCTCTATCTATCTATCCATCCATCTCTCTCTTTCTCCATCAATCTATCTATCTCTCTCTCTCTCCATCTATCTATCTATCTATCTATCTATCTATCATCCATCTATCTTTCTGTCTATCCATCCATTCATCTGTCCGTCTATCTATCTATCTATCTATCTATCTATCTATCTATCTATCTATAATTTTTAAAGCTATCGTTATCGGCCCGAAAACAAAAACAAAATGATTGTAACATGTAATCAGAACATTTGGTTTAGCAATGCGAGATACATGTTTCAAATCACCCTTGTTGACAAATTAATGACAGTTATACAGTAAACCACATTGTAAAATACACTTACAATATCTAACGTTTGTAATTGAATCCTTAATGTTTGTAACACATTTCTAATGTTATCAAAAGCAGAGCTGAAGTTATGACACGAGCCTGAGGTTTGTTTGTGCTCTCACTGAATCTATACTGTGTGTGACCTCTATAAGAGTGAGTTACAGTAATGATCGTCTCATGTTTACAGGATCACATGCGTCCGGTAAAATACTGTATTTGATGCCATCCGTCTCCTGATGCATCTCTGATCTGTTCCTTTTTACTCTATCCTGATCAATATGCAAATCTCTCTCTCTCTCTCTCTCTATCTCAAACACAAACAGACACACATGCTCTCACACACAAACTCTCCCTAACACACACACACACACACACACACACTCTCTCTCACTCACAGACAAACTCTCTCTCTCTTTCTCTCTCATACACACACAGATAAACACAATCTCAGACACAAACTCTCACTAACACACTCCCTCCCTCCCTCCCTCTCTCTCTCTCATACACACAAATACAGACACTCTCTTACAAACACACACACATTCTCTCTCTCTCTCACTCACAAACACACACTCACACACACACACACACACACTCTCTCTCTCTCTCACTCTCTCTCTCTCACACACACACACACACACACACACACACAGTCTCACTCACAAACACATTCTCTCTCTCACACAAAACACTCTCACTATCTCTTTCACTCTATCTCTCTCTCTCTCTCACACACACACAAACACCTAAGATAAATCACTTATGTAAAAATACATTTAGAGTAAGTAATAGACAAATGTATGAAACTGCGGGAGAAGAGATGTTAGATGTGTGTGTGTGTTCAGGAAGATCTTCATGAAAGGCAGATATTGTGAATGAAACGTTATTTTGTGTAGTGAAAATGATACTTGTGGTTGTGTGTATTGCAATAACACAATTAAAAATATGCTGAAATGTTTGAAAAAGTGCACTTATGATAATCAAATGTTAATTACCACTAAAACTTGAGAAAACTACAAATGTTTAATTAAATACAAGACAGCTCCATCTAGTGTTCACCTGAAACGCGCCACTGCTTTTATTAGCATATGTGAGGGTGTGTGTGTGTGTGTGTGAGTGAGTGATTCTAATCTTATAAAATCCTATGATATTTAGCATCGTGCATCAGTGCAACACAAACACCAACGCGTTTAATCTGCATCTAATCAGTCTCAAAAGGCGGAAGTGACGTACTTCCGCCGGACACAGAAACGCTACAAAACATAAACACAACACATATGATCATAATAATGCAGTAAATGCTCGGATATGAGGCTCGTCGGCCGGTTGTTCGGGGGTCAGTGGAGGAGCCTGTCCTCATACACACAGGGACAGAGTCCAGAAGCGAGAATCAGAGAGTATTTCTACTATATCGATCATCAAGGACAGGTAACAGCTCTGAGAAGATGCTATCCCCTATAATCTGACCATAATCATCATTTATCTCCTCTCTTTTCTAGCTCTTTCTGGATGACACCAAGATCAAGAACTTTGTCACCTGTTTCAAAGGTATTTCTATAACATATAATTATATACAGTCTGGGCTTGTTTGTATGTCAAATAAGTTATATTTTTATGATTAGCATGTTTATAACAATGTTGTTAGTATGATTTAACTCGTTGCTAAAAAAAAATAATAGGTTGCTAACATGTTATTAACTTGATTAGCATGTTGTTAGCATGTTTTAACATGATTAGATTGTTGGTATCATGATTTAACATGTTTTTGCTTGCTTGCATTTTGTTAGCATTATTTTACATGTTGATAGAATGTTTAAGCATTTAATTTACAGGTTCCTAGCATGTTGTTGGCATGATTAGCGTGTGCTAACATGTTGCTAACATGCTACTAGGATGAATGAACACATTCTTAGCTTGTTTTGACATGTTTTTAGCAGGACAGTCTGACCCTAGTTAATATTTTACATCTAAAGGGTTTTGCTGACATAAGTTTATTGACACAATGTGTCAAATCCGCTAATCATCATCTGTTTCAAGTGATTTAGTTGAACCCAGAATACAATGCAACAGTAAAAGTATTTTTCCCCATTCATTTTCTCATCAGGCATTGCAGAAAAAGTATTACATTAAGAGTTTAATAGAATGAGTTGAACTGCAACATTGCAGGGAATAAAATGAATGAGATTCTTTCTGTCTCCTCCCTCTCTATTAGACCAGCACTTCTTAGTTTTCTTCTTCAACCGTCTGAAATTGAACCAGAGTGGCCGGTACCAACAGGACTTCCCCTTCCTCTCGCTCTGTGGACGTGAACGCAACTTCCTGCGCTGCGACGATCAGCCCATTGTTTTCACACACCTGTTATCGGAGGCGGGGCACGAGGAGCGTCTGTCATACTGTGGAGGCGGAGCTAAACTGACCGTCCCATTCCGGCCAGATTCTCTCTTCATGCAGCCGGTCAGCGGGAGACTGTATCATCCCGGACCGGAGCGGGGAGGAGGGGTGGGGTTGGTACGATCGGCGTTGGCCATTGAGCTGAGTGCCCACTTCGAGTATGCCGCGGGTCAGGAAAGCACAGGACAACCCACTCATTTCCTGTGGGCGGGGCGTCGACACACTCTAACGAACGAGTTGGCGAAACATTTTCCTCTTCAAAAAGACTCAAGATGACCCTCAAGTAAACCGTGACCATTAAAACCCATAATTAACGCATGTTCTGAACATACTGCTGAAATAAATGTATATATTGTGTCTTATGCCTGGTTTGATTTTTTTTTATATTATTTGTTGTTCTGCCATCATGTACTCGCCCTCGTTTCCTACCAAGCTGCTATAAATGTCCATAAAATAAGCGAGAAAACAATAAAGAAACAAATAAAGCACCACTAACGTATTACCACGTATTGCGCAACATAAAAAAATGTTACTTTCTCTCGCAAACGTATTGCACTACATAGAAAAACGCTACATTCTTTAGCAAACATGTTGCGCTTCATAGAAAACATTGCGTTAAAGTTGTTACATTCTCTTGCAAACATTCTGATACATAACATTAAATCGTTGTGTTCTCTCGCAAACGTATTGTACTACACAGAAAAATATTATGTTCTCTTGCAAATGTATTGCACTACATAGAAAAACATTCTCTCGCAAACGTTTTGCGCTTCATAGAAAACATTGCATTAAATCTTTACATTCTCTTGCAAACATTCTGATACATAAAAAACATTAAAACGTTGCGTTCTCTCGCAAATGTATTGTACTACACAGAAAAATATTATGTTCTCTTGCAAATGTACTGCGCTTCATAGAAAACGTTGCGATAAAACATTACGTTCTCTCGCAAACATATTGCGCTTCAAAGAAAACGTATCATTAAAACATTACGTTCTCTCGCAAATGTATTGCACTACATAGAAAACGTTGCGATAAAACATTACGTTCTCTCGCAAACATATTGCGCTTCACAGAAAACGTTTCATTAAAACATTACGTTCTCCCGCAAACGTATTGGACTACATATGAGATGACTCTTTTCTTTTCTAGAGATGTTAGCAGAATAATTGACAAACGTTTGTGATGGAAAACAATTAAGTGGCAATAAAAACATTATTTCAATGCTTTTTCGATGTAGCGCAAAACGTGCAAGTGAACACGTTTTATTTGAAACGCAATGTTTGTGATTGAACATAACCTTTTAACGAAACGTTTTTTATGTATCACAATAAGTTTGCAAGATAACACTATTTTTTCTATATAGCGCAATATGTTTGCAATTGGACGTAACGTTTTTACGCAAAGTTACTTAATGACGTGCAAAACGTTTAGGAGAGAACACAATGTTTGCAAGAGAATGTAACGTTTTAAAGCAACGTTTTTTATGCATCACAATGTTTGTGAGAACGCAACGTTTTTATGTAATATGTTCGTGAGAGAACGCAACGTTCTTCTTTGTAGCGCAATACGTTTTTAAAGCGATGCAAAGTTTGTTAGGAAACTTATATTTCCATCTCAGTGACGCTTTCGCTTCTTCACAAATCCCAGCTCAAAAAACGGGACCGTTAGAACAGCTAGTGTCCAGTACAACATCTGGCCGAGTGTGTGTGTGTTTATGGATATTCTGTCCGTGCACAATCCTCCAACATGCAGTTACTCTTTCGTGACTGTTGAAGTGAACGCATGAGGGCGGAGACTGAACACTCGCTCAGGAATCATGTGAAACCGTGCAAAGGGTCACTAAAGCGTAAACCCGATACACTGAAACATGGCCACACGTGAGGCGCTCGAGCGCTCGGTGCTCGACCGGGTCCCGCCGCTGCTCACGGATCTCTACCAGTTCACCATGGCGTACGCGTACTGGCGCGCGCGCAGACACAACGAGCCGGCCGTGTTCGAGCTGTTCTTCAGGGACAACCCGTTCGGAGGAGGATTCTCCCTCTTTGCGGGTCTGAGCGACTGCTTGTTGTTCCTGCAACACTTCAGTTTCTCGGAAGACGGTGAGCATGCGTACTGCATACTTCAACTCTCAGAACGGGTCTCAAAAACTAGTATGCACTCAATTGTTATGCATGTGTCTCAAATCCTAGTGTGCTTTCCTGTGTCTCAACCAGTAGAGGTGGGGTTTGCAACACCAAGGTCATGGGTTCGAGTCCCAGGGAAAGCAAGAACTGATTAGATTGTCAATGTGTTTCTTTAATGCTTTGGATAAAAGCGTCTGATAAATGCAAAAATGTAAATGTGTTGCTTAACTACATGGCATGTGTTTTAAGTTAAAAACCAAGTGGGCTCCCACCCCGAACAGCTGCATCTCAAAACAGAATAACACGCTGCATAACTTGTGTAGGCTCGTCTTAAAACCTACTTAACTGACTACCTAAACAGATATTTTAGTCATGCATCTTACTTTTATCATGTTGCCTAACTAGACATCGTTTGTTAGGCGTATGTCTTAAAACCATGTGACCAGCTGCACTAAACAGCTTAAATCTTCTTTTGACCTGACTGAATGTTTGGAAATGCCTCACTGACCTAGTGTGCTCCATAACTAGACTGCATGTTTGGCATGTGTCTTAAGACCTAGTGCACTGATTACATCACGCACCTCGAAACATAGTGTGCTGTCTAACTAATCAGCATGTTTTAAAACGAACTGACCTCCCTTCACAAACAGCATGCATCTCAAAACTTAGTATGCTGCCTAATATACATATACTTTTTGTTTCTTTTTTTGGCATGTCTTAAAACCTTAAGACGTTAACTGACAGATTGTTTTTGGTCATGCATCTTAACATTTATCATGCTGCCTAACTAGACATCATTTGTTAGTTATATGTCTCAAAACCTAGTTAACGGACTACTTAAACAGCTTTTTGGGCATACATCTCAAAACGTAGTATGCTAGGCAGCTTTTTACAATGTTCCAAGAGTGCATAGACAACATCTTTCAGCATATCCTAAAACCGTGGCGACCTCCTTGAACACTTTTGATGGCCATGCCTCTCAAAACCTAGTGTGCTGTCTACAAAGTGCTGTCTTTTTCTAGCGTCTAAAAGCCTCTACACAGCTGTCTCAAACCCATTTGATCTGAGCTGGACTGGATGTTTGGACATGCCTAACCTGGTATGTAACCCAAACAAGTACCGTATTTTTTGCCGCATAAGACACAATTTTTCTTCACCAAAACTGGGGGGGGAGAGTTGGTGCGTCCTATCCGACGAATATAAAGAATCCGCAGAGCGCGGCCACGGCCGTAGCCGTGGTGATGACGAGTGGGGGGCAATGGTGGACTTCACAGTGATGACTGTGGCGAGGGGGGGTGTGGTTCAGCGAGGTCTGCAGCGGGAGAGAGAGTCGGGAGACGAGCCGTGCGTAAGAGAGAAGTGAAATGAAACTAAGAGTGAAACGAAACAGAGAGAGAAACAAAACCGAGAGTAAGAGGCGTGACTCACAGAATGCGCGGAACGTGCATGTTTTGGTTGTGAAAATCTGACTCCCCGGACAAATCTCACTCCCCTACGCGCGCGCATTAATACGCGCTGCATCGAGGTGAACGCACTTCCTTGAGCATATTCGCCTACAAACCGACTTGTACGCTTACATAAATAAGCAGAAAATGAAATTATATTACAGTTATAATGAATTATAGTAGGCCTATGGGTTTACCAGGGGGAGTCAGATTTTCACAGCAGAAAAATACACCTGTGAAAATCTCACTCCCGTCCCTAACTCTGGTTTAAAAGCTCACAGACTTAACATATTTATTTTATTATCTCATTATGGTATGGACATTCTTTGCTCAAAAGCATTTGGTTGTAACAATTACGTATAGTATGGGTATACCAGGGGGAGTAAAAAAAATATCTCACCATATTTATCTTATTGTCTCATCATATGGTGAGTCTGTGAGCTTTTAAACCAGAGTTAGTGAGGGGAGGGAGATTTTCACAGGTGTATTTTTCTGCTGCAGAAAAATCTGGATGTTAGTGAGGGGAGTGAGATTTGTTCGGGGAGTCAGATTTTGGTACAACACCCCACTTCCCGGTTTACACACAAATTATTGTAGTTCAAATAAAAACATTACAGTCTTATTTTTGTTACTTTCACTGTTTACTGACTGTTAATGAGAGTAAAGATAGTTCTTAATATGTTACATGGTTGCCATTAAATTGTTTTATGTTTTTTGTGCTGTTAACTTTATACAGTTGATATAAAATATTTTACTACAGTATTTGGTTCAGAATCTTTTTTTTCTAGATTTTCCTCCTTTAAAATTGGGTGCGTCTTACGTTCCGGAGCGTCTTATATGGCGAAAAAATATGCAACATTTACAGCATATTCGGGCTCCACTGACTCTCCTGAAATTGCTGACTAGTTAGTCTCACTTGGTTTTGAGATAGTGTCTACTAACTGGACTATGACCGGAATGCATGGATGCATACAGAACGAATGCACATGAACCAGTGTTTCGATCTGAACAACACAGTCCTCTGCATTGATCACACTACCGCATGAACTCACATGCCTGTGATTTAATACCGTCAGTTGATGTGCACTCATTTCTTGACATGCATATCTAAGCTATCTGCACGTATCGACATGCTATCTGCAAGTAAGTAGTTGCAACACAATGAATGCAAGCAAAGTCCATGGAAGTGAGTTCTACTGCATTCAGTAATATTTCATCTGGTGTGTTTCAGACGTGGAGTATTTGCGCTCCGTTCTCCCGGCGGACACAGACGCTGCTTTCTTCACGTATCTGAAGGAGCTGGACTGTTCGGCCGTGTCCGTGTCGGCAGTGCCCGAGGGATCCGTCGTCTTCGCCAGGGTACGTGAGCGACTAAGAGCTCAGCGCTGATCTGCTCTTCTGCTCGGAGGTTGAGTGCTGTCTGTCTGTAACTCATGTTTTTAGGTTCCTCTGCTGGAAGTCTCTGGACCGCTGGCTGTGGTTCAGCTGCTGGAGACCAGCCTGCTCTGCCTGGTTAACTATGCCAGGTAACGGCAAAAACATAGTTAATTGCATTCTATTAAACGGCATTTCTTGAATGCAATGGTGCTTTTTAAAAACACAAGTGTGCTATGACTGCGGTTAAATTTTTGCTTTTTCAGTTAAGTGATGTTCAGAAAGTGCTAATCATCCACCTCAAACTAAATGTGTACATTTGCATAATGCCAGCCTGTGGTGTTCATTGGCTGAACAGCATCTGTTTTGCCCCGCCCACAAACACAGCAGCTTTGCTTCTTGTCTGTTTTCTGTGCTTTGAATCCAGTTTGCACGAGGACTTCAGCTCGAATTTATTACGTTAAAACTGACATGCGTGCTGTAAGTGCTCGACCAATCACAGCAGACTGGGCCGTCTGACCAATCAGAGCAGAGCAGGATCTCGGAAAGGAGGAGCTTAGAGAGACTGAATCTTCAAATTAAGCGTTTCAGACTCTGAGAGAAAAAAGCTGATGCTTCAATGGATATTATGAGAGAATTAAAGTGTTTATGACTTTGGATGCTTGCAAATCTATCGTAGGAGACTCCAAAACAAAAAGAGGAATCTTTAAAATAGCATTTAAAAGCAATAGCAACAATAACAAGGCTGAACTAGATGGGTAAAGTTTGTAAACAAACTTTGAAGTTGGCTTGAGAAAGCCTGAAAGTTTAAATTAGTTTTAAAAGCTTCAAGCTTGAAAAGTTTAAAAAGTTTTTTTTTTTTAAAAGATTTAGTATGAATTAGCATGTTGCTAACAAGATTTAGTGTGAATTAGCATGTCGCCAGCAAGATTTAGTGTGAATTAGCATGTCACTAGCAAGATTTATCATGAATTGGCATGCCGCTAACAAGATTTAACATGAATTAGCATGTTGCTAACAAGATTTAGTGTGAATTAGCATGTCGCCAGCAAGATTTAGTGTGAATTAGCATGCCGCTAACAAGATTTAACATGAATTAGCATGTCGGTAGCACTAACATAGTTTAGCATTAACTAGCATGTCGTTAGCATGATTTAACTTTAATTAGCAAGTTTGCTAGCATGTCCTAGGTTAGTTGAATTAGCATGTCGCTAGCAAGATTTAGTGTGAATTAGCCTGTTGCTAGCAAGATTTAACATGAATTAGCATGTCGCTAGCAAGATTTAACATGAATTAGCATGTCGCTAGCAAGATTTAACATGAATTAGCATGTCGCTAGCAAGATTTGACATGAATTAGCATGTCGGTAGCACTAACATAGTTTAGCATTAACTAACATGTCGCTAACATGATTTAGCTTGAATGAGCAAGTTTACTAGCATGTCCTAGGTTAGTTGAATTAGCATGTTGCTAGCAAGATTTAACATGAATTAGCATGTTGCTAGCAAGATTTTATGATTTTAATAATCAGATTTTTGGAAAACAATTAGTCGGATCAGTCTGAAAAGATATAGCAACTCGAGTCAGAACAGGTCTGAAGTCTGAGCCGAGTTTAATGGTTTAATTTCTCAAGCCAACTTAATGAACAATCAGTGGATCGAGATTATTTACTGAAGATAATAACTGACTGTTTGTTATTCAGCACATTATTTAGGAGTTCTCACTTTTTGAGTTTTGCAGTGTTTTAATAAAGTTGGTCTATCGGTGGAAAGTGTAATCTGTAGTTTGTGGCGAGTGACTGAATGCTTCTAAACTCTCTCTCCTCTCAGTCTGGTGTGTAGCAACGCTGCTCGTTTCCGTTTGGCTGCAGGTCCCAGACGGAGATTGATGGAGATGGGACTCAGAAGAGCGCAGGGTCCGGATGGAGGCCTGACCGCCTCCCGATACTCATACATCGGTGGTAACTGACACAAAACATTCAGACGGGGACTGTTTCTCACGGCGTCACTCGTTTCCAGGAGCTAGTCTGGGATTTTAATACCGTCCGAATCCGTAATGTCAGTGTTTTTCTCCCACCTCCCACACAAAACAGAGTCGTGTGGTAATTTAGTTACATCTCTGAGTTCACAAGAAGAGATCATTTCAAAATCCACTGTTTACCGCTGTTGATAATCGTAATTTGGATGCATGTTAAAGATCTAACCTACACTTTTATCTCTGAAATGCTGGAAAGAGAAGAAATGCATGTAAACATTTGAAATGCCAGCAACTATATACTTTAAAAATATATATAAACTAAGAAGCTTTATGTTTACTTTATGTAAATAAGAGGCTAATTTCCACACTTTTAAAATGACATCCATCATTTTGGGATCAAATAGAAAACAGAACACCATTTTAACTATAATATCCGTCTACCTTCCTATTTCTCCTAAACGGGAGATTTAATTAATTAAAGGACATTATTTTCTCTTATGAATGCTTATCATTCCAAGCATAGGATACTTTATTTACAGCAGGCAGTCATGTGATCATGGGATCACAAGACTTTCTCCTCCACCAGGAGTAAATCGCCATGAGTTTAATCACATGCAAATGTGTTTTTACAGACGTTCGCGTGCGAATCAGTTCCAGTGTTCCTCCAGCTGAAGGATTATTTTTGGTCTTTAACATTGTCTAAACTTTTACTCTGGTTTGATTTTCCAGGTTTTGATTTGACAAGTAATGCTCTCGCTGGGAGTCTGTTTGGCATTCCTGTGGCGGGAACCATGGCACACTCTTATGTCACTTCCTTTTCCTCCCTGGAGGAGGTGTGGCCACAGGTGGGTGTGACTGTGACCATTATGTGCTTCATATTCCTCTATACACTACTGTTCAAACGTTTGGGGTCAGTACGATTTTTTTTACTGTTTTTGAAATAAATTTCCTTTGCTCACCAAAGCTGCATTTATTAGATAAAAAATACAGCACAAATTGTACAATTACAGTGGTACCTCGAGATACAAAATTAATCCGTTCCGAGGCGGCCTTCGTATAATGAGTTTTTCGTATCTTGGAACACATTTTACATGTAAAATGGCTAATCCGTTCCAAGCCCTCCAAAAACACCCCATTAAATTTCATAATAAAGCTAAATTGACCTATAAACAATGAAATAACGTAAAATGTCGAAGCTTACCTTTCGAGTGAGGCTATCTCCGAAAGTGGCGGCAGAGGAGGAGGAGGACAAACGGCAGAGAACGTAAAGTTTCGGGTGCGGAGTGGCTGGGCTAAAGCACGCAGCACGTACGTATAGAAGATGCATGATGGGAGGGATGCTGTCCCATTAGAGAGAAGGATCTCATGGCTTGGCTAGCATCAGGAACCAATGGGAGAGCAGGAGGATGGTGGCGAGTCTACTATAACTAAGATGGCGGCGTGCGGCGCGAGTTTCAAAATTGTTATGGGGCGAATCTTTCAGAAAACCTTTCGTATCTTGAAAACTTTTCGTATGTAGAGCAGTACAATTATTTGTCTTTGCTTTCGTAACTTGGATTTTTCGTAAGTTGAGCCTTTCGTATCTTGAGGTACTACTGTATTTTTAGTATTTGAAGCTATATTTTCTGAACAAATTGTAAAATGTAATTTATTCCTGTGATTAAAGCTGAATTTATTAGATGATAAATACAGTAAAACAGTGTAATATTATATCAGTGTAAAACAGCTGTTTTCTATGTGAATATATAGTAAAGTGTCATTTATTCCTGTGATTAAAGTTGTATTTTCAGCATCATTACTCCAGTGTCACATGATCTTCACAAATCATTCTCATATTCAACAAATGCGGTTTCATATTTTTGTGGAAATTGTGATGCTGCGTGTGTTTGTACACTGATACGTTGATATATGTCTTTAATATGAATTTTGATTGATTGAATGCATTATTGATTCGTCTAATAATCGTGTTTGTGTGGGCAGACTCTGGCGCCGTGTGGCGGCGGCGGGCCGGTGGACTTCATCTGTGTGGTGAAGGGTTGGCTGGGCCGCGTCTGCCAGCTGTTGGGGTCAAAGACGACCCTCGTACGAGAGGGAGAACTGGCTGCTTTCCTGTCTTACGCCATCGCATATCCTCAAAACTTCCTGCCTGTGATTGACAGCTACAACGTCAGCTGGTACGTCGTTCCCAGAGATACGAGATGTTTGTGTACAGAAATGCCTTGAGATACGAGCGTCCCGACATACGAGTATTCCAAGATACGAGCAAGCCTTCAAGCAAATTTGTGCTTTGAGATACGAGTCGACTTCCGTACGCATCTCCTGTGAGTCTTCCGTATCTGTGTAATCCCTCCCTCCTCTTCCTCCCTTTTTCCTCCTCCTCCTCCGCACATGCCGCCATTAGCCGCTACTGTATCGTCTGTCTCGAAGGCAAGAACTCATAATTAAAATCACATTTTATTTTATATCACAGGAATCCTTATTTACTATAATTGTGTGTGTGTGTGTGTGTGTGTATGTCTATAGCAATTAAAAACATGTTTAATCCATTGTTATTAGCACTAATAAGGGAGTTTTTTAGAGGGCCGGAACGTTTTTTTCCCTGTTATTTCTTATGGTATAAAATGATTTGAGATATGAGCAACTCGAGTTACGAGCTCATCCTAGAGCGGATTATGCTCGTATCTCAAGGCATTACTGTAGTTTGATGTGTCATGGGGCTGTAGATGACGTGTGTGTGTGTGTGCAGCAGTGGTCTGCTGTGTTTCTGTGCTGTGGCATTGGCTCTGAATGAGCTGCAGTATCGGCCCCTGGGCATCAGGCTGGACAGCGGTGACCTCTGCAGGCAATCGCTGGAAGTGCGGCGCGTCTTCAAAGAATGTAGCAAACAGTGAGACACTTCTGACCTCAAATAACACATTAATAATATAATAACAACAACAACAACTCATTAATACACAGCTGTTTTACTACTACTCAGATTGAAGTTAGTGTTAATTATTATTTTACTCTTATTATCATATTATAATTTTTCATGTACTTTTGTCTTTTTTTATGTATATTTCACGTTATTTATTGTTTTAGTATTATTTATACACTATTATAATATTTATTAGCAGTTATAATTTAGGTTTTATTATTATATTATCAGTTTTCATATGCTTCTGTCCTTTTTATTCATTTTTGTTTTTTTGTTCAGTTTAATTTTTTTGTATGATATAATATAAATGTAAATAATATAATTTTATATATTTAGTATATACCGGTAATATATTTAATATTTAAAGTCATATTTAAGTATTTGTTATTTTATGTCAGCTTCATTTCACTTTCCGAATTTAACCAGGGATAATATCATTAACTAACACAAAAACCACAAACATTTCTTTGCTTGCAATTAATATTAACTGAAATAAAACGCATAGAAAGTTTGAGTTTTACATCTGATATTTATGTTATTGTATTTCAGCTTAATTTAAATTTCAAAAAAATATTTTTTAATAGCTGTAACTAAAACCCTTAAAAACGGCTTAAAATAAACATGAACTTATAATTAAATATAATAAAAACTATAATAGATACTACAATAGCCCTGGTTTTAACTGTGAGTGTGATTGAGTCTGAATGGATGTTTGTGTGCAGGTTCTCCGTTCCTCAGTTTGAGTCTCTGCTGATCGTCGGCACTAACAGTGTTTCTGAACAGAGTCTCTCTGAACTCAACAAGAAGGTTAGAGCTGTTCATATCACACATATATTAAAGACAGCAACGTTCATCTGACCTCTCTCTCCCTCTCCCTCTCTCTCTCTCTCTCTCTCTCTCTCTCTCTCTCTCTCTCTCTCTCCCTCTCTCTCTCCCTCTCTCTCCCTCTCCCCCTCTCTCTCCCTCTCTCTCTCTCTCTCTCTCTCTCTCTCTCCCTCCCTCTCTCTCCCTCTCCCTCTCCCTCTCTCTCTCTCTCTCTCTCTCTCTCTCTCTCTCTGTGTGAGTGTATGCTGGGAGTGAGAAGGTGCGTGTGTGAGAGCGCTTCTTTGTCGAACGCGATTTTCTATTTTTATGTTTATTTTCCCCCTATTTTTTTCTTCTTCTTTTTGATTTGTAGTGTATTGTTCTTAAAGTTTAATATAAGGTTGTAGTTAGTGTGTGCCGTGCTTTTGCACGGGTCACCTGGCGTCAGGTATGGCGTCCACAGGTGGAAAGACGCCACTATCTCTCCGCCATGGGTTTAGGTGTGTGACAGAGGCGACTGCTACGATTGAAGATGTTTTATTAGCAGTTGGTGAAAAGATTGGCTATGAAAATATAGTGTCTGCTTCACGAATGAACAAAGCTGTAGTTGTTTTTCTTAAATCGGAAGTGTTGGTTAATGAGGTTATTGAAAACGGGCTGTGGGTGAAAGGAGTTTTCGTCAACACTTCCCCGCTGTTTGCTCCGGCAACTAAAGTGATAATTTCAAACATCCCTCCGTTCATTGGAAACGAAGTCATTTTAAGAGAGCTTGCGAGATTCGGAAAGGTAGCAAGTGAGGTTAAAACGATTTCCTTAGGGTGTAAAAACCCTGCACTCAAACATGTCACGTCTTTTAGGAGACACGTATTTATGTTTTTGAATTCCGCGGATAAATTACTGGACGTGTCGTTTCGAGTGAACGATGGCGACAGCTCCTACATGATCTTCGCGAGTACAGAGAGTCTGCGATGTTTTGAATGTGGAGAGTACGGACACAAAAAACTCGTGTGCCCTAAAAAAATGTCGGAAGAATCTAGGATTAGCAATGAGACCAATGAATCTTTGGTGCACAAGGATGTGGAAGTGAAGCAGAAACCAGGAGAGGAAGGCTCGCGTTTGGATGGAGATCCTGTGGCTGAGGCGAGTAGCAATGGATTAGAGGTGAGTGAAAACATGGCGATTCAAAATGATAATAAAAAGGTTAGTGTTTGTAGTGAAAATGAGACTGGAGTTGCAGAAGAGCATTGTGCAGTTCCTCATGGAGGCCTTTGTGTCAGTGGTGTGGAGTGTGTGAGCAGGGAGGAGGAGGAGGAGGAGGATGTTGCCTCTGATATTATGACACAGAGTCAGGATGATGAGAGTCTGTCGGATATTTTAGATCTATGCGAAGCCGATGATTTGTATTCTGTAGAGCAGATAAATGCTTTTCTGGATGAGACCAAAGGGAGAAAGATAGATATTGGAGATTTTTTCCCTGACAAGGAAAAGTTTGTTGCATCTGTAGTGTGGGCTCGAAAAACCTACAATAATACTGTGCTATCACAACAGAAACGGTACAGACTTAAAAAGTATATAACGGCGATCAGGCAGGATAAAAATAGTTTGAAAAAACGAGGAAAAGCTAAATAAATATCATGGCTTTATACATGTATCTATGTCTATCTTTCCTTTTCTCCTGCTGTTCTTTCTATTCTCTCTTTCTCATGGAGTATCTTAGGATGGGCTCTCTAAATGTGAATGGCTTGAGGGATAAGAAAAAGCAGATGTTAGTGTCTGAGTATTTTAATGCTAAGAATATAGTAGTAAGTTTTCTCCAAGAAACCCACAGTGACATAAGTAATGAGTGTGAGTTGGGATTGTGGTGGAAGGGAGAGTGTGTTTTAAGTCATGGATCTAACGTTAGCGCAGGAGTCGCCATCTTATTTAATCCCATGTTAAAAGTAAAAATCCTGTCCAAATATGATGTAGAGCCTGGAAGATTACTTTTAGTTAGAGCTGAAATATGTAATTTTAATTTTCTTTTCGTTAACATGTATGCCCCTAATAGTGGAGCAGAAAGAGTTCTTCTGTTTGAGAAGTTGGGTCGTGTTTTAAAAGCTCTTAATCCAGGAGATGTGATCATAATGGCCGGAGACTGGAACTGTACTTTGAATTTTAATATGGATAGAAATGCTGAGGAACCTCACCATAAATCAACACTTGCTCTGTCTAATGTGGTTAAAAGTCTAAATCTTGATGACATTTGGAGAAGTAATAATCCATTACTCAAACAATACACTTGGGTAAAGATCACAGATGGCAGAGTTCATGCGGCGAGACTGGATAGATTTTATATTCAGTGTGATTCAAGAAATAGAGCGGGTGAGGTTAGTATTGTTCCCAATATAATCTCCGATCATAAGATGATATCAATGGACTTTATTTTAAAGGAAAGAAAAATGAGTTTGTGTTGGTATTTTAATAACAAGCTTTTACAAGACCATGTTTTTTGTGAGAATTTTAAATTATTTTGGGAAACATGGCAAAACCAAAAAGTAAATTATAGTAAGATTAAACAATGGTGGGACATTGGAAAAGTGCAAATTAGAGTATTTTGTCAACAATATTCATCGTACTCTAAAAGAGTATTAAGGACCAGGATTGAAGATCTGGAGAACGAAATCTCTGAGATAGAGGAGAAAATGATGGAGAGGAGTGAACTTGATCTGGAAACTTGTCTCTCAGAGAAAAAGAATCAGCTAAACTCTTTACTGCACGGTAAAGCGAAAGCTGCCCTTGTTAGGGCACGTTTTATTCAAAACAAAGACATTGATGGACCCACAAAATTCTTTTTTAATTTAGAACGAAAGTCCAATCATGGAAACTTGATGGTGGGTTTGAGAAATGATGAAGGTGTTGTTACTTATGACTCCAATGAAATGAGAAAAATTGCTGTTGATTTTTATTCTGATTTGTATAATGCCGATGTCACAGATTCTAAATGTAAAGATGAACTATTTTCATGTTTAAAGAAACTGACTGTGGAGCAAAAGGAGATCATTGATTTACCAATAACATTTGAAGAAGTAACAAAAGCCGGGTCTTTACCCCGGAGCTGCAATAGAGCAGTTTTATCCCTGTTGCCTAAAAAAGGCGATTTGTATTGTTTGAAGAACTGGCGACCCGTTGCTTTGATGTGCACAGATTATAAAATATTCTCAAAATGTATTGCTTGCAAACTAAATGATTATATGAGTGTTCTGATCATGAAAGAGCAATCCTACTGTGTAAAGGGGCGATGTATTAAGGACAATTTATTTTTGATAAGAGATATAATTGATTATGCAATGTTTGATGAAAGTGATTTAGGGTTGATATCTCTTGATCAAGAGAAAGCGTTCGACCGCGTTGACCATGATTATTTGTTTGATTTACTTAAGGTTTTTGGTTTTGGAGATGGTTTTATTTCATGGGTTAATTTATTGTATAATGATGCTGAATGTATGGTCAAAGTTGCTGGTGCTTTGAGTGTTCCCATTAAAGTAAAGAGGGGCATTAGACAAGGATGCCCCCTTTCTGGGCAACTCTACAGTCTTGTAATCGAACCTCTGCTGTGCAAATTAAGAGAACAGCTGACCGGTTTACATATTGAGGGGTCAAATAATTTAAATGATGTGAAACTATCTGCTTATGCTGATGATGTAACTGTAATAATTAGGAACGATGACGATGTAAAAGTGGTTTTAGAACACATTAAATGTTATGGAGGAGCATCATCAGCAAAAATAAATTGGTCAAAAAGTGAGGCATTATGGTGCGGGTCAGAGAGGTCAAAGGTCCCACAGCTGCCTAATAATGTTCAATGGAAAAAAGATGGTTTTAAGTTTTTAGGAGTGTTTTTAGGTTCAGAGACATTCAAGAAGAAGAACTGGGAAGGACTTCTGGAAAAAGTCTGTTTAAGACTATCGAACTGGAAATGGATCATTCCACAACTGTCCTACAGAGGAAGGGTTTTAATAGCCAATAATCTGGTTGCCTCGGCTCTGTGGCATAAGATGGCTGTATTGGATCCCCCTGCTGCCCTCATTAAGGACATTCAGAGACGCCTTGTTGAGTTT